>JAZKJV010010138.1:0-232311 GCA_037367405.1 Ottelia alismoides
GCGATATTAAAATTCTGGGTTCAACCATGCTATTGTCAAAAGGAATCTGACTTCTCTAATTATCAGACTCTATGTTGTACAAGGATATGACTTTAGTGTACTGAAGACCCGAAAATCCCGAGCGACTAAGGGTAAAATATGCCACTGGTCATTGCGACCTCACCCACTTGGATCGGAATCAATCAAGAAAAATCAAGACCACCAAGGTTAAAAATCAAACAATCAAGCAAACAAATAGCGGTCTCGCTATTTTATTTTACCTGGTATAGCTATTAGGGTCGAACACAAGGGGAACTGTATGCCTACGCTAAGAAGTAGTCAGAAATTCAAGAAGCAAATATTTTTCTTGGATTTTATGATTTTTTTGGAATTTTTAATATAAGGAGAAAGTAGAAAAACACTCACAAATTCACAAACCAACAATTATTTAACACATAAAAATGCTTAGAAAATTCGAATAAAAACATTTTTGGGTTTTGGGAATATTCAGATGTTTTTGTTAATTTTCTTGAATTTGTCTGATTTTTATTTGATTTTCTAAAAATGAAATAAGGACAAAAATTCTAAACAGTGTACATCTGAGATCTAAAGGCAAGTTAAAAATACTTAAAATGCCTGTAAAATCCCAACAGGAATTTTATGTAAATCTATATACTAAAAACTAACTACATAAGAAGAAAGCATTTTTTTTATTTTTTTCTGATTTTTTAATGATTTTTAAAAGATTTTTAATGTTTTCAATTTTTATGAGTTTTATAAATGCAAATGCGACAAAAAATGGACTGAAGCAAGAAAAACCCAAACAAATACACAAGAATATTTTTAGAATTTTTCAAGGGTTTTTAATATGTTAGTGGATTTTCAAAGACAAACAGTAGCATTTTTTAAGGTTTTTGAATTTTTAAAAATAACAAATGGAGACAAAAATGCAACAAAAAATACATGGAAATTCCTACACCATGGCATGAGGCATGTGTTAAAATTTCATGAATTTTTGACGAAATTTGCTATTTATTTAATCGAAAATCAAGGGCACAGCATGTAGGGACCTCAACGTAATTAAAATATGTTCCAGGGACTAAAAGATAATACACATAGAAAGTGCAAGGTCATTTCTGCAATTTTTCCACAAATTCTAGCACATGTCCAATAACAGCACGCACAGAGGTTTAAGTGCAAATACTAAAACTAAAATATCAAAACATAACATCAATTAAGTCCAGGGTAGTACATGCAAATATCCCAAAAATGCACGTGACGATACACGTGCAACCAAAAGGAAGGACTAAACTGTAAATATCGAAAATTACAGGGGCATAGATGCAAAAAAGTCCACTGTATACTTTTTATTTTACAGACTAAATGACAAATAAAATAAATGCAGGGGTAGAGAAGCAAATTACCCAAGCGGCTCGTGCTATGCATGTGGGGTGACGGGTGGCGTGCTCCGACTGGATAGCGACGTGCGGCTCTGGCGCTGACAACTGTCAGATCCAACGGCTGTCCAGAGGGTGTGAACGTGGGCATACAGAGGCCGTTAGATGTCAGATTTAACGGCCTGAAAATGCCAGGATCTGGACGGCTGGGATCAAATATGTGCGACGGGGATAATCCAAAGGCAGAGGGAGGGGAGGTGTTGGACGAACTCCGCCTGGGCGAAGTTCACCAGAGCACCGGCGGCAATCCGGCACTCCGATGGACGATCGGATGATGGTGGACGGATTGCAAGGCCCCTCCGCGTCGGATGGCGGAATCAGATGAAGTCGTCAACGGTCGGATCTCCTGGAAGGGTGTTGGGACCTGGACAAGCTCCGGCGAGGCTTGATGAAGGTGAACCAGGACGTAACCACACGCGCGAAGACCTGCGGGATAAAGCTCCGAATCGGAGGAGTACTCCGGTCAATGTTATTTGACTGAAAATAAAGGGAAGCGACGGTGGGTGGAATCGAGAGTTTTCGGTGAACAGAGGAGGAAACCGATGACCTAATCTAGGCTTGTGCAGCCCAGCTTCGGGAGATCAGGGTACACAAGAAGGGTGACGATGGTCGGAGGAGTCGATCTGAACGACTACGGGTGGCTGGTGATGCTCGACCGGCGGGTCAGAGCTGGCGGAGCGGTAGATGAATGATTCGAAATAAAAGGAACTAGGATCGAAGTGAAGGTTATCTAAGGTTCCTAACGAGATCTTGAGCTCCATAGGGTGAAGTTGGACTAGGTCTTAGCCTTGACCTCTCTGCGGGAGGCGGGGGAGGCTCGTCGTGGCAGAAGTCCGGCCACGAAGGGTAAGCGTCGGCTGCTGCTGCCTTCTCCGACAACCCAAGGCTTCGGCCGAAAGCTGTCACCAAGGGGAAGAAGTCTAGGGTAGAAGGAGAGTGTGTAGCGCGAACCGCGGCTCTGGGCAATGGAATGAAGCATTTATAGGTCTTCCCAGGTGGCTGATAAGATCGGGCGTGGGCGTGCGAACCGAGGACAATCTGTCACTGCCTAGGGGTCCGCGAGGGTCGCAGATCCATCAGGAAGAAGCGGATGGTGGAATCGGGGCATGAGAGAGTCAGATACGCTCCAAAGAATTTGGAGAAATCGGGTGCGTGAGACAGATCTGCGAAGAGAGGGTCCGGGAACTCCCTCCCGGACCAATCCAAAAATTCTTTGTAAAATAATTTAAAAATAGAAAACAATTTTATTTTAAACTATGTTCAACATGAAAAATGTTTATTATTTTCCAAACTATTTTTTAGTGATTTTTATTTATTTTTATGACAAATAAAGTAAGGTATATACATTATATTGCATTATGTACATGTATAAAATACTTGGGTATTTTATATAATTATTTTTATTTTCTTATTTTGGTATAAATACCCCAATTTTATATTTTATTTATTTACAACATAAAATATGGAGCATAAAATAATTTTTATTTTATTTTTATGAGTTAATTACAAGTGTATAATAAATAGGTTTATGATACATATATACATGTAATATGTACAAGGTTGTAGAGAGAGAAATTATTTTATTTTTATTTTTATTTTTCTAATTTTTTGTTTTATTTTTAGGAATATATACAAGGTAATATAAACAAATTTTTTTTATTTTTGTGAAAATAAAATATCTATGTACATAGAGGGAATTTGTACAAGGTAAAGTGGCCCTATCTCTCTCTACTTATTTTATTTGGCGATCGGGTCCAGTTTAGACCCTCTCTTGGTTTTAGGTCACTCAATATTTATTCTAAATATTTCCCTCTTTTTCTTTTATTTTTAATTTTTTAATTTTGTACAAATGTATTCTTACTATTAATATTTAACAAATGCATGCTTATTGGTAACTTATTGTATTTACAACTATATACATGATGTTTTGCCAAGATATTTAGCTAAAATAAAGGAATAAAGAGTGATGAACGGGGATTCATCACCTCCATATACTTTACTTTTGCTAGTCCCTTAGAAAACACTTATTTGAAAAAGAAGTGAGAAGAAAAAGAAAAGAAAAAGTAGGGAAATCAAGGTTGATTATTAAACTTTCCTTCATTAAATTGGAGTATGGAGCTCAGTCAGATCTTTGGATTATTAATTTGTCGGAACCTTATTTGGACTTAAGCTTAAAACTCAACGGCCTCTAAGTTCCACCAATCTATGGTCAAGACTCCTCAACAATCCAGATCAGAACAAGTATACATACACGAACTCTAATGACCATGAATCTTTCCTTGTACTGTATAAGTGAGATGTAGCTCCCCACCTCAGAAATGACAAAGTGACAATCCCCTTAAGCAAGGTAACTCTAATACCCTAGTCTGGCAGCTCTTTCCTCGAGGAGCGGTGTATTCCCTTCTAAGTTCAAGTTCAACCGGCTCAAGAAGAGGAGGAAGAAGAGAATGGACCATGACCAGTGTAGCCATGTATCCTTGAGAGCCCAACCAATGTAGCTAAGTTTCCTGATGCAAGCTTCATGAGATGAGAGTGTGTAACATAAGCTTTGCTTTATTTGGCTATATACACTCCGGTGGGTATTTCATTTTCTATCAGACCCACCACTTTTTTTGAGTTTTTCTTTCTTTGCGCATTTTTTTTCATATGTACAACATATCTACATGGTGCAGCATATATACATAATGAGTTTTTCCTCTTGAGCCGGTAGACTATCCCTCTTGTGAGGCTTTATTACAACCCACAACTCCTGTCTTTAGACTTCAACATCACCAGACCAAGTTGAGATGCACTTCCTTCACAAAAAGAAGAAGAAAGGTTCCGCCTAGAAGTACTACCCTCATATGCTACCCCAAGCCGAATGAGACCGCCTCCTCACCACCTCATCCGTGGAGAGCTATGTGTAAGGTGCTGGTGCAAGTAAAGCCATTGTCTCTGAGAGTCATGTGTGTGTTGTTAAGTGTTCTACTTATGCTCATCAAGATAACATATGATCATAGCCGAGTGGACTCAAAGAATTAAGTCCCAAATGGACCTGAAAAAGTCTTAACCCTAAGCCTTATAAGGTTCCTCTTAGAATTAGATGGATTAAGGTCTTAACCAAGCTCCATTTTCCAATTTGATTCCAGGCCAGTTTAAATGTCAATCATGATTTAGAGAAACTGTACTAATATATATATATAAAAATGTTTTTATGCAAGTTTTTGAAAATGTGCAAAATTTTTAAAAAACGTTTGAATGAATGAATGCATGGAGTTTTGCAGAATATTTACAAACATTTACACAAGTGTTTTTGCAAACTTTTTGTTTTTCAAATATTTTACAAAAATTTTGTACTATATACATAATTTTGATATCAAAATATTTACAAACTCTTTACATAAATAATTTTTACAAACATTTGTAAAAAAAAATAATTTCTATAAATAGATATGTATGTGCAATAAAGAAAGATTTTATGTACAAGGAAAATTTTTAATATTTTTATGGTTTTTGGATTAAAGATTTTTAGCCATTTTATTTATTAACACATTCACACAAAGTACGAGTTATGGCTAAAGTATATATGAAATATATACTACGCCCCCTATACTTAGCTTGAACGATGTCCTGAGAGTGGATCAAGAGCGATGAAGAAGACATAACTCGTGCTTAGTATAGGGAAGTGAAAATGAATAGTATACTACAACGACGAATCAAAGAATAGAATGAAGAGAGCTCGGTGTTTCCCCTTATACTTAGGATCAAGTAATCCTAAGTATAGCAAGCTATATATGAAGGGAAATCCGAGTGAAAGAATCTACAGGGTCTACCTCCCCTATACTTAGGGTAAAATATCCCTAAGTATAGGAAAAAATAGAGGTAGAAAGAATCAAAAGAATACTCAAGAGTCTTACACCGCCCCTATACTTAGGGTAAAGTACACCCTAAGTATAGCATAATCATAGGATGAAGATGGGGTGTGGGACTAAAGAATGGAATGATATGGACATCTGGATCTATACAAGGCGGAAGACAGTGATAATCAGGCGTGAGATGAAATAGATGTGAGTCAAAGACCACATCTCACGCAAAATGAATAGGGGCGACGTCAACAACCAGTGGCTCATGATCTAGATATGGTTTGAGCCGCTGCCCGTTAACACGAAAGGTAGACTCAGATGACATCTCAGATATGTCAATACTCCCATTGTCATGTACCTTTCGGACCAGGTATGGTCCCTTCCACTTGCTCTGTAACTTCCCTAGAAATAATCTAAGCCTGGCATCAAACAACCATACTCTCTGATCTGGCTCAAACTGCTTGTGGCTGATATGAGAATCATGTCACTCCTTCACTCGCTCCTTATAATGTAGGCTGCTTGAAAAGGCTTCATCTCTAAGCTCCTCCAGGGCTGCCAATTCTGCCCTCCTTTGGTCTCCTATACTCACTGGATCCAAAAGTATCTCTATAACAACCCAAAGTGACTTATGTCTAAGCTCAACAGGAAAATGGCAGGGCTTGCCATAAACAAGGCGAAAGGGAGATGTACCGAAAGGAGTCTTGAAGGACGTCCGATATGCCCACAAGACCAAGTCCAAAAGCTGGGACCAATCCTTTCGGTCAGGGCGGACGACCTTCTGCAATATAGTCTTGATCTCCCTATTTGACACTTCAGCAAGACCATTGGTCTGAGGGTGGTAAGGAGTGGCTACTCGATGGTCAATGCTGAACTCGCTAGCAAGGGCCTTTACCTTGTCGTTGATGAAATGAGACCCCCGTCAGATATCAAAACTCGAGGTACCCCGAACTATGAAATGATGTTCTTCCTCAAAAATCTGCATACAGTCCTAGCATCTGCGGTTGGGCGGGGATGACCTCAACCTAACGACTCACACAATCAATGGCCAACAGAATGTACTCGAATCCCTGGCTCTTAGGGAATGAACCCATGAAATCAATGCTCCATGGGTCAAAAACCTCACAGGAATGAATGGGCTGCATCAGCATCATATCACATTGTCCACAAGTGTCCATCCTCTGACAGTCAGTACATTTCTTCATGAATTCAACAGAATCCTTGAAGAGAGTAGGCCACCATAGGCCAAATTGGAGCACTTTCTATATTGTTCTCCTCCCAGAGTGATGTCCTCCTACCTCCAGCTTGTGGCAGTAGGTGAGGAAGCTATGGTGCTCCTCCTGAGGAATGCACCATCGCTAGACACTATCCCCTCCTTCATGGTAAAGGATGGGATACTACAATGGTAAGACTTGGCCTTCGCTAAGAAGGTCTCAAGTCTCTTCCTGGGCCAACCTTGTGGAACTTTCTTAGCAACAAGATAGTTCACAATGTCAGCATACCATGGGAGTGAGGCAATAGCAAGGATCGCCTCATCTGGGAAGGTCTCACATATAGGATCAATCTGCTCATATTCCTAAAGATGCTCTAATCGGGAGAGATGATCTGCCACCACATTCTTGACTCCAGGCTTATCCTTAATCTCAATATCAAACTCCTGGAGTAGAAGGATCCATCTAGTCAGTCTCGCTTTGGCATCCTTGTTTGCCATGAGGTACCGATGGCAGTGTGATATGTAAAAATGGTCACTCTAGATCCAATGATGTATGATCTGAACTTATCTAGGGCAAAGACTACGGCTAGCATCTCCTTCTCAGTGACTGTGTAGTTCCGTTGTACGACATCCAATGTACGACTAGCGTAGTGAATGGAAAATGGTACTCCATCCCTCCTCTATCCCAGCACGGCCCCTACGGAAAAATCAGAGGCATCTGTCATGGTCTCGAATGGAAGAGACCAATCAGGCGGCTGGAGGACAGGAGCCTCAACAACTAAACTCTTGAGAGTCTCAAATGATGCAAGACATTTATCATCGACTATGAACTCGGTGTCTTTGGTCAGCAAATTAGTCAACGGACGGGCAATCCTTCTGAAATCATGAATGAATCGTCGGTAGAAACTAACGTGCCCCAGAAAAGACTGTACTATCGTAGATTGGATGATGGATTGAGTTTCCTAATGATATCCACCTTTGTCGGATCCACCTCCATGCCCCTGTTGGAGATGATATGGCCAAGCATCGTCCCCTAAGTCACCATGAAGTGACTCTTCTCCCAAGATAATACAAGGTTGACCTCGATGCATCGCTGAAGGATGCGGTCTAGGCACGCAAGACAAGCATCAAACCCATCACCGTAGACCGAAAACTCATCCATGAAGACCTCTAAGCACTCAAGACAAGCATCGAACCCATCGCCGGCGTTGCATAGACCAAAGGGCGTGTGTCTGAAAGCATATGTCCCAAACGGATAGGTGAATGTGGTCTTGTCCTGGTCCTCTGGCGCAATGGCCACTTGGTTGTATCCGGAGTACCCGTCAAGAAAGCAATAATGACTCTTCCCGGCTAGCCTCTCTATAATCTGATCAATAAAAGGCAGTGGGAAATGATCCTTCTTGGTGGCCTAATTCAATCGTTTGTAGTCCACACAAACCCTCTAAGAAGTGGGTACCCGGGTAGCAATCTCCTCTCCAGAATCACTCACAACTGTAGTGATGCCCATCTTCTTGGGAACCACATGTAATGAACTAACCCATTTGGAGTCGGAGATGGGGTAGATAAAATTGATGCTCCACCATTTCGAAATTTCCTTCATGACAACCTCTCGAAGATTCGGTTTCAACCGCCGCTGGAACTCATGTGACGGCTTCATGTCCTCTTCGAGATAGATATGGTGGGAGCACATGGTCGGACTTATCCCCTAGAGATCGGCTATGCTCCATCCTATCAGCTTGCAGTTCGTTTCAAGAACCTCCATCAAACAAGATTCTTGCTCTCCAGTCAAATCTGCTGAGATAATAACTGGGTGCATCTCATGCTCGCCCTCAAGGAACCTATACTTCATCGACTGCGGCAAGGTCTTCCGCCCTGGACAATTGGGAGATGGCAGATCTGGTCTTTGAAATGTCTGAGTGAATGCAACGAAATCCGTGTGGGAGAACTCTCGCTGAACCTAAAGAACTGGTGAAGACTGCTCTGCTGGTGTCTCTATACTCTGAATCGGTTCGGTATCCACCTTAGCTGCTGCCTCTGTAGAAATCAGACACGGAATCATATCATCGAACTCTGTCCAATCAATGTCTGACTCCGAGGGATCTGAATCTGATTCAAACAACAAATCTACTGCCTCGCTATCAGGAACGCGGTCCGCTGCCTCAACGGTGTCCTCTGCCAGGAATGCGCTCTTCAAGCTCTCCTCTACTGGAATCTGTGCATCAGCGGGGTCTAAATCTGAGAGGATGGCTCATGAAATGGGGTCTGTCCAAATTGCCTCATCGTCTGTGATCACAAAATCACACTCCTGGTGGACATCTCGCTCTATCTCTGTCATCTGCTCTGGATATGTAAGCGGCTCTGAGCAAGCTGAATCTCGCGCTCTAGTCTCATCGATCGTCTCTGTTTGTATACTCTCACCCTCGACGCAAAAGTATACCTTCCCTCTATCATGGTCGGACACTGCCTTGGTTGTGGCCAAGAACGGGCATCCTAAAATGATGGGGGTATTAGTCACAAACTCATGGATCTCCATGTCCAACACTACGAAGTCCACGGGAATTGCAGGCCCTGAATTGTGACGACCACATCCTTCAGTAACCCATTCGGCCTCTTGACAGATCGATCAACAAACTAAAGGATCGTCCTGCTCTGTCTAAGAGAGCCAAACGCAAAGCGGTCGAGTGAGTCTACCAGAAGTAGGTTAATATAAGAACCACGGTCGAATAGAGTCCGATCGAACCTCTGCTCATGTATGTGGCATCTGACATAGGAGCTCCTGCATCTGGCCTCTTGGCTGGCTGACGGTTCTGGATGGCAAAGTAGGTGGCACGAGTGAGCATGTGGATCTCTGAGTGGTGGTTCCTCCTCTTCCTACGAATGGTGGTCCTCTCTCTAAGGTTCCTCTGGAAGAGGGGGATGTGCTCCAAGGACTCCTGTAGAGTCAGCTGTATCTGAAATCTATCTATCATTTGCTGGATGAACTCTAGCTCATGGGATTTTTTTGGATTTTCTTTTTTGGTCCCCTTAGCCAAGCGGAGTGCTTAGGGAAAGGGGATGGCTGGTCCCTCCTCAGATGGAGGGCTAGGATCAGGTTTCTGCTGTTGTGACAAGATAGAATCCATACAAACATCTCCCAGCAAAATAGATGGACTCACAAATGAAGAACCCTTTCCTTTATTTCTAGAATCATCTTGAGATACAGAAACATGCGAAAATGCAACAGGAATAGAAATGGTAGCCTCAGTACCACCTACAACATCTTGACTCGCGGCCTCAGTACCGCGCTCTGGCTCAGCATCGAATCTAGTGGCATCAGCACCACCTCCTCCTGAATCTGGTTAAATGACAGCCTCACTACCGTCGGTTGGATCAACATCCTTGGTGGCGTCAGAACCACCGTCATCATCATAATCACAAGCGGATCAGCACCGCTCTCCTCCTCATCTGGCGCTCGTGGGTCTGCATGTGGTCGTCGCTCAGATGAGGCGCCGTCGGCAGGCATTCAACCGCTCCTAAGTGTAACAAAGTCAGCATCAAAATGATATGTAGAAACATCACCAAGTGAATCACTAGGAGTGATAACCTCTGTAAACTCTACCTGCTCATACTTCCTCTTTAGGTTGTTCAGGCTCGGCTCAATCTATGCAAGAGTGGCAACCTTCCCTCTCACAATCTCTCTCAACTCCTGTTTGAACTCGTCCATCTCCCGTCTGAAGGTGGCCTGCTGCTCGGACATGAGGCGGGCTAAATCATCCAAAGAGGGCTTCTCATAGGTGGGCTCATGAGAACCTAACGGGTGGCCTCTCTAAAACTGAGGTTGCTGCTGCTAATGAGAGTGAGAGGGGTACTGGGTATGATATTGCTGAGGTTGCTGCTGCTGCCTCCAAGACTGTCCCTACTGATAGGGATGAGGACCATGCTGTTGGTACTACTGCGGACGTGGTTGTGGCTGTTATGGGAACTGGGGCTGCTCTCGCTGCTGGCCGTACTGGCCACCCTGAACTGGAGGCTATTGTTGGGAGCCGGTACCTCGGTCGATCAACGGAGTCCGAGATGGTCTCGTTGGATCCCAGGCTGAGGTCGGTCATACCAGATCCCGTTGACATCCATCAACGGCTCCTGCTCGTAAGTGGGTGGGGGAAGGACTGTCAGGGGCTGATCCGGCTGGTAGACCACCATCTAAGTGTCCTGAGATGGTGGCGGCTGGTAGTACTGCTGCAGCTGCTGGTACGACTATGCCTGAACATGGTGAACCTGTCTGGGCTGGCTAGAGTGCTGGTACGAATTGCCGCTGCTGCTGGGATCTGCCTGTGACCTGAGATGGGGCTGAGAAGCTATTTCTGCCTCCTGGAGACACATGATCTGGGTCTTCAGGTCACTCGGTGTCTGTGCCATCTGATCGATCTATGACATGCCCTGGCACTGCTTCTTCTCTATCAACTCTA
Source organism: Ottelia alismoides (assembly GCA_037367405.1). Lineage (NCBI taxonomy): Eukaryota > Viridiplantae > Streptophyta > Magnoliopsida > Alismatales > Hydrocharitaceae > Ottelia > Ottelia alismoides. The sequence goes on from JAZKJV010010138.1 coordinate 10,934, forward strand.
TCCGGTCCAACTTCTCTCTAATAATCCCCATATCAGCGATTGTCGACTCTGCCTGTGTTGCTGCAGCTGCAGATGTAGAAGGACCGACATCAACTCGTTCTATCCTCTGATAGGACGCGACTGGTGGGTGGGGCTTTCCCTTAGTGTACAATCAGTTCTGGGACATCACAGTGTAGTTCTCGTCCATCTCCTCGTAGATGGACCATACCTGATCCTCATTCTTGGAGAAGTAGGAAACCCCACGGGATGCATTGACTAGCCCCTGCAACTCCGGTGTAAGCCCGCAGAAGAAACTCTGGACAAGGTTGGGCTTGGATATATCATGGTATGGACACCGATCTGTGAACTCCTTGAACCTATCCCATGCCTCATGAAACTGCTCGTTGGGGAGCATGGAAAAGTTTCTGATTAGGGCCCTGGCTACATTGGTTCGACCGAGTGGATAGTACTTGTTCAAGTACTTGACGAACCGCGAAATCGACCCCTTAATAATGTGTTTTTAGCACATGGAATCGTCATCGTAGTCGGGCCGGTTTCGGTCGTCAAAGAGATCACCTCATTTAAATATACGCGATGATAAATCGAAATGAGGTGATCGAAGAATTATTTTTTACTTGGCAAGAACCAAGGTCGAACTCAGGGACACGAGCCTCTCTCGTATTAATCGGATTTAAGTTAGTTTAATCAAGTGTTGAGTTAAAGATCTATAGGTCAAACCATGCAAAGACGAATGCAATTAAAATGAACATGCATTTTTTAAACATTTTTTTTCATGCAAGTGAATACACATGCAATGCATCAAAAATATGCCCTAGACACAAATTCATGAGCAAAATATCCAATGAGTCAATTCCAGATTTAATTAAGATGACAAACTCGATTTGAACAAGGCATGGATTAATTAATAAGAGACACAAAGCTATCAAAATAATATGTCAACATTAAAGTTTCCATTACATGAAATAAGCATGCCATGAGAAAGAACGTCAAACGAGCTTCGAAATGAAACTGAAATCAACTGAAACGGAAACATGATGCTCAAGATATGCATAAAGAAAGACAAGGGCATAACTGAAAGAAAACATGAAATGATAACTACAGAAAGGTCCCTGGGAAGGACTAAAATGTAATTAAAATAAGATCTGAGGCCTTCCCTGTAAAGATTCCATACGCGCGGGGACCATTCTGCAAATCTGGAGAAGTCCGAGGGCGTCTCTGCAATTCGCCCAAGAGGCACGTGCCAGGCACGTGCTGTCTCAGGCTCGGAGTCAGGTTCGGCAGAGGCTCGATGGAGCTTCAGCTTGGCTTGGACTTAGGTTCGGGCTCGATGGAGGCTCGGACAAGGCTCGGCGGATCCAAGCCTCTGGCTCGGACACTAAGGCTCGCATGAGGCCCGGTTCTGACACGTGGCTGACTCGGCACCATTGGATCACAAGGATCCAACGGCATCTGGAGGTAGTGATCTGGGCGACGTGGCTGTATCCAAGCCGTCAGATGATGCACATCCGACGGCAACTGTTCCTCCGTCTTCATCGTTAGCTGGCGGCGGGAATCGAGCTCCGGCGAGGAAGCCCCGACTCCGCCGCTCTCTCTCGGCCACGGTAGACCTCCCCCGAGCCCAAGTAATGGTCGTCGATGAAGCGGGGAACTCGGGGAAGGCCCAGGAGGCTCTGGCGTCGGTCATCGAAGCTCGGGCGTCGAGAGTGGAGTTGACGAAGAAGGCTCCGGCGTGCGCTCCGTCCAATGAAAGCTCGTAAGTACCTGCATGTTAGAAGCATAGCCGAGGCGTAGAAGTGCGTGCGTGAGCGTAGTGGGAGCTCATGCGGGCGATGAGAGTGAGGAGCTCGAAGCTCCTCCGCCGTGAGGGCGGAGGAGGTGGAGCTATTGGGAGGATCAGTGGAGTGGAGTCGATCGTATAAAGGCTAAGAAAATTCGGCAAAAAGAAGAAGAAAAACAAAATAAGATCAGAGACCTTACCTGGGTAATGGCGGTCGAAGGGCCTGGGCTTGAGCTCCGAGAGGAGCTCGGGGGTCTTCGCAACATACTGGGCGGCCTCCCCAGCGAGCTCGGGCGGCTGTAGGTCACCGCAACTCCGCCGTCGAAGGCGGAGGGTCTCACCAGGAGCCTCGTCGTCTTCGCTCTATCCGGCCACCTCCCCCTGTCACTGGGAGGTGGCGGAGGGCTGGGCGAGGCCCCATGTAAAGGCGGACGCTGTGATTTGTCGGAGGGGGCGAGATATTTGAAGGGTGAGGGCGGAGGTTCGATGAGAGGCGACGTGGTTTCGAGGAGGAAATGGAGAGCGTGGAGAGAGGTTGGTGGATCGTGGAGGCTTGCGCAGAATAGAGGGATGACGGGGCTTGGTCGTGGGTGGTTTTGAGAGGGAGGAGGTGGTCGGTGGAGCAGCCACGTGGCAGGCTATGCGCGAGGCGCTAGCGGGCGGTTTGGATGGGATGTGAGGGTTGATCGAGTGGCTGAGGTAAGAGGGCGGTTTGAGCGGCTTAGATGAAAGACCTGGAACGCGATCGAAGGGCGCTCAAGATGCCACGTGGCATGACGAGGACGAGGCGCCCACGTGCGGTGCAGATTGAACGCGAGTTTGATCGAAGGGTGGAAGAAGAGGCGGGTACGTGGAAAGGAGCTGGCCGTTGGATCATGAGGGCGGATCCAACGGTCTAGAAAGGAGGCGGATAAGACAAAGGGGTCGGGCCACGTGGTGCCCCCAGATTGGGCCACGTGGCCCAATCAGGTTATTCCGAGAGCATTTTTAATTTTTGAGGGCTTATTTGGTCGAATTTGAGAAAACTCAAAACATGAAAGTTGTAGATCTTGACGAGATCGACAAGTTTCATGTTGACCAAAACTCCAAATGAAATCAAACAAAGGCCCAAAATATTTTTGAAGGTATTTTTAAGTCTAAAAATACCACGAGTTTTTGTTTTGTCATTTTTTTTGTGGTTTTTAATTTATTTAGGACTCTGTTAATTATGAGACATTAACAGGGATTTATTGACAAACTTTTAAGCAAGGGGGTTAATTATAAAAAATAAAGATGATGAAACTGAGGTTCATCACCCCCCTATACTTAAACTATGCTCGTCCTCGAGCATCGAAAAGAATGACTAAGTTGGATTAACCCCCTTGTGCATGTGAATACAGGATCCAATCTGATCAAGTCGACTCGGCTTCAGAGATCCAAAATTTAAGAGTTCAACCCAACCTTAATCAAGAGGCTTCCAATTCCTCTACTTCTCTAGACTCTCTCTGATGTACATATAAACTAAAGGATATGAGTTTAGTGTTGACTGCAATTCTGAGAGTAGAGTCAAGTCTTCACCCAAAATCTTGGTTCGAGAAAATCTCCTAAGGACCCAATCCTCAGCACTAGGGAATAAATCAAATCTTGCATTCAGTCCACCTTCTCTTTAGTTTGTCAGACTTAGAAAATGTAGATGGCAGGCCAGAAATGGAGGGCATGGGATTGTGTCAATTCTTCTCTCCCTCTCATTGGAACAAGGATTCTCTCTAGTGCCTTTTTACGCAACACATTTTTTTGGTATTGATCAGTGCGTCCGTCAAGAGAAGTTGGAGCCGTCTGCACTTGTTTTCCTGGGAGTACACCGGGGTGTGTCTTTTTTGAGTATCTAATATACCTTCTACACCCAGACTTGTAGCATTTACGATGCAGAGCCCTTTTTTGGTGCAAGTCCGACTCCTGGTCCTAATAGCGGTGGTCCAAGTGGACACTTTTGAAATGGTTGGGAGCGCTCGCCTTTGGTGGAAGCTCTTTTATATTTGACTTTGTGGAATGAGAGCTTTTCTTTGAATTTCATTGACTTGTATAATTTTTTTGGCTAGCTCCACTGCTTTTACCAAGAGTTGGCGCACACTGATCAACAATTTTTATTTATATCACACCCAGGCACTTAGGTCAATGTCAAGAGATTAGTATAAGAATCGAGTTCTCATACTGGCTAATATTGCTGACACTCAGGTTTCCTGAAGCCTCCAAAGATTTTATCCCTTCCTCGAGCATCATTAGATCAAATCCAAATTCGACTTCCTCATCCCAATCTCTTAGGTGAAAAATCAACTCGTCTCAATCAAAACCGCAGTCGTGCATGTGATGTGCTGATCATATTCTTTTTGTCTGAGACTAAGCATGGAATATAGCATGCAAATCTAGAGACTTAGGGGAATGTGGATGATTAAGTCTAAGACCCTGATGGCTAAGGCTGGTTAACCGCAAATCTCAAAGACCTCAAAACTAAGTCTCCTTGACCAATTCAGATCCTGGGTGAAAGTGTAAGAGGTTTAATCCAACTTCTTCATTCAAAAACACACATTTTTTTTTCAAATTTTGCAATTTTTATGGATTTTAGTTTTTAAAGTCAAAACACAGGTTAGACTCAACTTTCCTTGATAAAAGATTTTCAAAACCATGTCACATGAATAAAGAATTTTCAAAACATTTTTCAAAAAGATTTTTCAAAACAAGAAAAACTCATTTTTCAAATCATTTTCGAAAATATTTTTATCAAAATAGTGTAACATAGTTAGAAAAGCCGTGAAATCTTTTGAGTTCTCTTAATCCAACGAATTTTACCTTAGCCAAAAAGTTTTTAATTTTTCAAAATTTTCAGATTTTAGCTAAAGTAAGATACTAGTATGTACGGTATACCCCCTATCCTTAAACTTTGCTATGTCCTCATAGCACTAGATGTTACGAGTCCATAGGTCCATTTAAAAAGAGAAGAATATACGGGAGATAAGAGGGACTCCCCCCTATACTTAGGTTAGAAATAACCTAAGTATAAAGGCAAGAAAAGATGAGTAGAGAAATCACAGGGACTTGGGTCCCCCCTATACTTAGGCTGAGATTAGCCTAAGTATAAAGATGAGGATTAATGTTGGAAGAGATCCAAGGTGAACGAAGAAGAGGGATGGATTTACAAGTGAGCGGTATTGAATCTTGGAGATGGAATGGAGTGACTACGGTTTTGGGGTTGTGTGTCGCAACAAATATGGCTCAATCAAGCAAGCAAACCCTTAGTTTCACCAACTCACACATGAAACCAACCAAGGTTGGTTTATTATCTTGTCGGTTTTATTGGTGATAAAACTTTAAATAATTACGCAGTAAAAAATGTGAAATAAAAACCAACGCGTAACTGAGGGTGTTGCTCTCCCAAACCGAATTTTACTCCATTTATGGTTGACTTGCAATTAACAGTCCCAATTTTATTTTGAGTTATCACTGAATTAAGGTTAGCACAAAATCAAGAAATCATCGTCTACCGTTCATTCCATTTTCCATTAATCCTAGGTGATCAAGCTAGGAAATGAAAGCTGAGAAAAACATGTATTTGAAGAAACCGCGATCTAGGCTAAGCGATAAATCATGCAGTGATTTGACGATAAAAGCCGCGAAAAAAACTGGGGCCGTTTTGAAAACTCAAATGCAACATGTATGCAAGTCGAAAAAGCCGCACCTAATCATGCATCTATTAGCGGTGATTGATCTCCATTAATTTTAGCTAAGTGATGCGAGATTAAGTGCGTCTATATTTAAAGTGTGTCCTACCTACGATCAAGCACAAGAAAATATGAAAATTGAGCTCGGAGAGCCGTGTGCCTATCCTAGGTCGACACTCAAGTGGGGACGATCCCCACACAACCACATTTGTCCGATTACAATCGCGAGTCTTCAATCGAAGACCGCTGTAAACGACGAGTTTATTAAAAACAAAATGCAACAAAAATGCGAGACATTTTTTTTTCTTTTCTTCCTCCTTTGCTCCAAGCATGCTCCTGCGGCTCCTCGCAGCGGGGAACGTTTTGCTCCTCGCCTCCTTGATCCATCAAGGACCCTGCCACAAAAGCAATAGTTAGATATCAAATATGGAAGAAAAATTTTTATGCAAAATATATGATCATTTGACCTATAAAAAAGAAACACTAAATTAAACACACAAAAATCCAAAAAAATAAAAGAAATGAGCCATGTCCCCGGCAACGGCGCCATTTGACGAACCGCGAAATCGACCCCTTAATAATGTGTTTTTAGCACATGGAATCGTCATCGTAGTCGGGTCGGTTTCGGTCGTCAAAGAGATCACCTCATTTAAATATACGCGATGATAAATCGAAATGAGGTGATCGAAGAATTATTTTTTACTTGGCAAGAACCAAGGTCGAACTCAGGGACACGAGCCTCTCTCGTATTAATCGGATTTAAGTTAGTTTAATCAAGTGTTGAGTTAAAGATCTATAGGTCAAACCATGCAAAGACGAATGCAATTAAAATGAACATGCATTTTTTAAACATTTTTTTTCATGCAAGTGAATACACATGCAATGCATCAAAAATATTCCCTAGACACAAATTCATGAGCAAAATATCCAATGAGTCAATTCCAGATTTAATTAAGATGACAAACTCGATTTGAACAAGGCATGGATTAATTAATAAGAGACACAAAGCTATCAAAATAATATGTCAACATTAAAGTTTCCATTACATGAAATAAGCATGCCATGAGAAAGAACGTCAAACGAGCTTCGAAATGAAACTGAAATCAACTGAAACGGAAACATGATGCTCAAGATATGCATAAAGAAAGACAAGGGCATAACTGAAAGAAAACATGAAATGATAACTACAGAAAGGTCCCTGGGAAGGACTAAAATGTAATTAAAATAAGATCTGAGGCCTTCCCTGTAAAGATTCCATACGCGCGGGGACCATTCTGCAAATCTGGAGAAGTCCGAGGGCGTCTCTGCAATTCGCCCAAGAGGCACGTGCCAGGCACGTGCTGTCTCAGGCTCGGAGTCAGGTTCGGCAGAGGCTCGATGGAGCTTCAGCTTGGCTTGGACTTAGGTTCGGGCTCGATGGAGGCTCGGACAAGGCTCGGCGGATCCAAGCCTCTGGCTCGGACACTAAGGCTCGCATGAGGCCCGGTTCTGACACGTGGCTGACTCGGCACCATTGGATCACAAGGATCCAACGGCATCTGGAGGTAGTGATCTGGGCGACGTGGCTGTATCCAAGCCGTCAGATGATGCACATCCGACGGCAACTGTTCCTCCGTCTTCATCGTTAGCTGGCGGCGGGAATCGAGCTCCAGCGAGGAAGCCCCGACTCCGCCGCTCTCTCTCGGCCACGGTAGACCTCCCCCGAGCCCAAGTAATGGTCGTCGATGAAGCGGGGAACTCGGGGAAGGCCCAGGAGGCTCTGGCGTCGGTCATCAAAGCTCGGGCGTCGAGAGTGGAGTTGACGAAGAAGGCTCCGGCGTGCGCTCCGTCCAATGAAAGCTCGTGAGTACCTGCATGTTAGAAGCATAGCCGAGGCGTAGAAGTGCGTGCGTGAGCGTAGTGGGAGCTCATGCGGGCGATGAGAGTGAGGAGCTCGAAGCTCCTCCGCCGTGAGGGCGGAGGAGGTGGAGCTATTGGGAGGATCAGTGGAGTGGAGTCGATCGTATAAAGGCTAAGAAAATTCGGCAAAAAGAAGAAGAAAAACAAAATAAGATCAGAGACCTTACCTGGGTAATCGCGGTCGAAGGGCCTGGGCTTGAGCTCCGAGAGGAGCTCGGGGGTCTTCGCAACATACTGGGCGGCCTCCCCAGCGAGCTCGGGCGGCTGTAGGTCGCCGCAACTCCGCCGTCGAAGGCGGAGGGTCTCACCAGGAGCCTCGTCGTCTTCGCTCTATCCGGCCACCTCCCCCTGTCACTGGGAGGTGGCGGAGGGCTGGGCGAGGCCCCATGTAAAGGCGGACGCTGTGATTTGTCGGAGGGGGCGAGATATTTGAAGGGTGAGGGCGGAGGTTCGATGAGAGGCGACGTGGTTTCGAGGAGGAAATGGAGAGCGTGGAGAGAGGTTGGTGGATCGTGGAGGCTTGCGCGGAATAGAGGGATGACGGGGCTTGGTCGTGGGTGGTTTTGAGAGGGAGGAGGTGGTCGGTGGAGCAGCCACGTGGCAGGCTATGCGCGAGGCGCTAGCGGGCGGTTTGGATGGGATGTGAGGGTTGATCGAGTGGCTGAGGTAAGAGGGCGGTTTGAGCGGCTTAGATGAAAGACCTGGAACGCGATCGAAGGGCGCTCAAGATGCCACGTGGCATGACGAGGACGAGGCGCCCACGTGCGGTGCAGATTGAACGCGAGTTTGATCGAAGGGTGGAAGAAGAGGCGGGTACGTGGAAAGGAGCTGGCCGTTGGATCATGAGGGCGGATCCAACGGTCTAGAAAGGAGGCGGATAAGACAAAGGGGCCGGGCCACGTGGCGCCCCCAGATTGGGCCACGTGGCCCAATCAGGTTATTCCGAGAGCATTTTTAATTTTTGAGGGCTTATTTGGTCGAATTTGAGAAAACTCAAAACATGAAAGTTGTAGATCTTGACGAGATCTACAAGTTTCATGTTGACCAAAACTCCAAATGAAATCAAACAAAGGCCCAAAATATTTTTGAAGGTATTTTTAAGTCTAAAAATACCACGAGTTTTTGTTTTGTCATTTTTTTGTGGTTTTTAATTTATTTAGGACTCTGTTAATTATGAGACATTAACAGGGATTTATTGACAAACTTTTAAGCAAGGGGGTTAATTATAATAAATAAAGATGATGAAACTGAGGTTCATCAGTACTCGGTTCAAAGTTGTTCCCACGTAGTAACAAATCTCCCTAGGTGCTTCAGCCAGTTGGCTGCTCTGTCTACGAGGGAGAAAGGGAATGCCATCATCCGAATGGTATCCTCGTCCACATGTTGATCATGGACAATACTGCAGATCATCTCAAACTCCTGAAGATGGAGGTGTGGCTCCTCTGTGGAGAGCCCATGGAAGCGGGGAAGAAGCTGAATCGTCTGAGGTCGGAACTTGAAGTCCCCCACAATGGCTGGCAGCACTATCCATCTATGGGTGAGAGTTGAACCAGGGTTGTGCAACTCCCTCATCGGTCGTGCTGGTGGTGCTGGCTGTGCTGGCTCCTCAGGCTCTCTGCCATCAGGAATATCTCCTCCTCCTCCTCCTGCGACTCTGCGCAGATCTCTATCGGCTCTTAGTCGCTCCATCTCACGACGCATATCCACCATGAAAGCCCCCTGGACTCTGATCTGACGCTTCATGGTTTCCAGAGAGGCTAACAAGGTGTTGTTGATGGCACCCTGATCCAATACATATGTCTCTGTCCCACGAGGTCCATCGGTGCGCTCCTTGCTGCTGACCATGGTCTTTGCAAAGGCAAAAGACCAAAACTCAGGAGCCTATAAATCATCTGATGTCTGCTGCAATCTCTGATCGGGCACCTCAGGACTAGAAGAAGGGTGGTCGAGGGGGAACATGGCGGAATCAAACTCGGGTTCGGAGAGCGGGTCTCGGCTCTCAGGAACCAACCTAGATGAGCCAGTTGTAGTGCTATAAAGCGGTGCAGCTAGGGGCTGCCTAAGGGACCTCCTGCCCATCATCTTGATGTGGCGAGTGAATGCAGATGAGATCTGGAAACACACAAGATCAGAAAGCAAACCCCCGATTCACCTACTCGATGTGGAGCTGAAGATCGTAAAGGCTCGATTGGTTATCTTGTCAATTTTATTAGGTGATAAGATAGTCTTTTAGAGCGATTAAGCGAGCTGATAGGAATCCAATACTTCTAACAGACTGTCCCGTATAAAAGGCTGATAGTCTGTCAAGAAATCGGATATGATCTAGCCTAGTGTGCGGGTCACTCTCTCGCTCATCCAAACCATACAATGAGGGGATTACTCTCCCAAGATAAATTTTTCGGTGAAGTGTCTTTTAGGGTCAAGTGTGTTTAGCAGTCCCAATTTTTATAGTTTTTCTTTTTTTAGGTATTTTTCAAATCAAACAACGCCTAACAAAATTTTCGATTCTCCCGATTATTTTAAGTCTAAAAACTGGGGGAGAAGGCGAAAAAGCCGATGCGCGATCAAACACAATGATGCATGTAGAGTAAGAAATGCATACCTGACTCCAGCTCTCTACATGCAAGGTGATCCGCGCATAAAATAAAGATTGGAAGTAAACTACCTATATGATATAAGAAGAAATCGGCCTTAGACGAAGCAAGTTCTACACGATAAGCACAGTAGTCAACTAATCAAACCAAGTCCTGAGTCCGATCTTGGGAACCACTCGGTGTCCGCCACAACAGATCCTATATGCGCTGTATGTGGTTCCTTACGGCACGTGGACTCGAGGCTAATTAAACTGACTTTTTCTTTGTGAATTAATTAATTAAGTCCAATTATCAATCTATAGGAATAGGTAGATAATTAGGGTTTGGCCTTAATTAGTTACGTTACAGTCACAAGAACTCCTAAGTCTAAGGGCTAAATCCTTCGAAAATCAGATAAGCAATAAATAAATCGATGAAAACCAAAACCGACGAAAAATCGTGGTGTGGTACCCCGAGCACACTGGTGCTCGGTGAAACAGACCCCGAAGCATTCACCAAGTCTGAGAGTCTCTGTCCTGTGTTATTACAATAATAATGTGCATGAATAAAATCTAAGTCTACAATTAAACTACAGATCTCCACACTCCTGCTCTAGCTCTCCTACGCTCTTCTGCGGCTCGATGCAGAAACGCGCCGCCTCAAAGTCCCGCAGGTGCCTCGACTCTCCGAGAAAAGTCACCCTCGATCGTTGGACCCTCGCAAGAAAGTCAGAAACAGAAAATGTGTCAATCCAGTAGTCATTATAAAATAAAATTGACTGGAATGGAAATAAATGCAGAAGAGAAATGCAAGTAAAAAAATAAAAGCCGAAAAGGGAAAAACTGACTACTAAGCCAAGCTCTCAGGCAACAACGCCATTCTAAAGACCCGAAAATTCCGAGCGACTAAGGGTAAAATATGTCACTGGTCGTTGCGACCTCACCCACTCAGATTGGAATCAATCAAGAAAAATCAAGACCACCAAGGATAAAATAAAACAATCAAGCAAACAAATAGTGGTCTCGCTATTTTATTTTACCAGGTATATCAACCAGGGTCGAACACAAGGAGCACGGTATGCCTAGGCTACGAAGTAGTCAGAAATTCAAGAAGCAAATATTTTTGGTGGATTTTATGTTTTTCAAATTTTTTTATGGATTTTTTAATATAAGGAGAAAGTAGAAAAACACTCACAAATTCACAAACCAACAATTATTTAACACATCAAAAATGCTCAGAAAATTTGAATAAAAATATTTTTGGGTTTTGGGAATATTCAGATGTTTTTGTTAATTTTTTGGAATTTTTCTGATTTTTATTTGATTTTCTAAAAATGAAATAAGGACAAAAATGCTAAACGGTGTACAGCTGAGATATAAAGGCAAGTTAAAAATACTTAAAATGCATGTAAACTCCCAACATCAATTTTATGTAAATCTATAAACTAAAAACTAACTACAAAATAAGAAAACATTTTTTTGATTTTTTTCTGATTTTTAATGATTTTTATAAGATTTTTAATGTTTTCAGTTTTTATGAGTTTTATAAATGGAAATGCGACAAAAATTGGATTGAAGCAAGAAAAAACAATCACAAACACACAGGAATATTTTTAGTATTTTTCAAGGGTTTTTATTATTTTTAGTGGATTTTCAACGACAAATAGTAGCAATTTTTAAGGTTTTGAATTTTTTAAAACAAATGGAGACAAAATGCAACCAAAAATTCATGGAAATTCCTACACCATGGCAGGAGCTATGTGTCAAAATTTCATGAATTTTGGACAAGATTTGCTATTTATTTAATCGAAAATCAAGGGCACGGCATGTAGGGACCTAAACGCGATGAAAATATGTTCCAGGGACTAAAGGATAACATGCATAGAAAGTGCAATGTAATTTCTGTACTTTTTCCACAAATTCTAGCACATGTCCAATAACATCACGCATAGGGGTATACGTGCAAATCCTAAATTAAACATCAAAACATAACATCTATTAAGTCCAGGGTAGTACACGCAAATATCCCAAAAATGCACGTGACAATGCACGTGCAACCACAAAGGAAGGACTAAACTGTAAATATCGAAAACTGCAGGGGCACAGATGTAAAATGGTCCGCTATGTACTTTTTATTTTATAGACTAAACAACAAATAAAATAAATGCAGGGGTAGAGGAGCAAATTACCCAGGTGGCTCGTGCGACGCTCCTTGGGTGACGGGTGGCACGCTCTGACTGGATGGCGACGTGCGGCTCTGGCGTTAACAGCTGTTGGATCCAATAGTTGTCCATAGGGTGTGAACGTGGGCATATGGAGGCCATTAGATGTCAGATCTAACGTCCTGACAATGCCAGGCTCTGGACGGCTGGGATCGAATCTAGGCGACGTGGATAATTCAATGGCAGAGGGAGATGCCGGACGAACTCCGCCTGGGCGAAGTTCACCAGAGCACCAATGACAATCCGGCACTCCGATGGATGATAGGACGACTATGGTCGGATCGCAAGGCCCCTCCACGTCGGGTGGCGGGGTCGGATAAAGTTGTGAACGACCGGATCTCCTGGAAGTTGCTGGGACCTGGACGAGCTCCGGCGAGGCTGGATGAAGGTGAACCGAGACGTAACCACGTGCGTGAAGACCTTCGGGATAATGCTACGACTCGGAGGAGTACTCCGGTCAATGTTATTTGACTGAAAATAATGGGAAGCGACGATGGGTGGAATCGGGGGTTTTCGGCGAACGGAGGAGGAAACCGATGACCTAATCTAGGCTTGTGCAGCCAAGCTTCTGGTGATCAGGATACGCAAGAAGGGTGAAGATGGTCGGAGGAGTCGATCTGAACGGCTAAGGGTGGCTGGTGATGCTCCGACCGGTGGGTCAGAGCTGGCGAAGCGGTAGATGAATGATTCGAAATAAAAGGAACTAGGATCGAAGTGAAGGTAACCCGAGTTCCTAATGAGATCCTGAGCTCTAGAGGGTGAAGTTGGACTGGGTCTTAGCCTCGACCTCGCTGCGGGAGGTGGTGGAGGCTCGTCGCGGTGGAAGACCGGCCACGAAGGGTGAACGTCGGCTACAACTGCCTTCTCCGACCACCAAAGGCTCCGACCGAAAGCTGTCACCAAGGGAAAGAAGTCTAGGGTAGAAGGAGAGTGTGCGGTGCGAGCTGCGTCTCTGGGCAATGGAATTAAGCATTTATAGGTCTTCCCATGTGGCTGATAAGATTGGGCTTGGACGCACGATCCGAGGGCGATCCACCACTTCCTAGGGATCCGCGAGGGTCGCAGATCCACCAAGAAGAAGCAGGCGATGGAATCGGGGCATGAGAGAGTCAGATCCGCTCCAAAGAATTTGGAGAAATTGAGCGCGTGAGACTTATCCGCGAAGAGAGGGTCCAGGTGGGGGAGTTGACCGGGGTCAACATCCCTCCTGGACCAATCAAAAAATTCTTTGGTCAAAATTATTTGTAAAATAATTTAAAAATAGAAAATGATTTTATTTCAAAATATGTTCAACATGAAAAATGTTTATTATTTTTCAAACTATTTTTAGTGATTTTTTATTATTTTTATGAAAAATAAATTAAGGTATACATTATATTGCATTGTATAACATGTATAAAATACGTGGGTATTTTTACATAATTATTTTTATTTTCTTGTTTTTGTACAAATACCCCAATTTTATATTTTATTTATTTGCAAATAAAATATGGAGTATAAAATAATTTTTTATTTTATTTTTAAGAGTTACTTGCAAGTGTATAATAAATAGGTTTATGATACATATATACATGTAATATGTACAAGGTTGTGGAGAGAAATTATTTTATTTTTATTTCCTATTTTTTTTATTTTATTTTTAGGAATATATACAAGGTAATATAAACACATTTTTATTTTGATTTTGTGAACATAAAATATCTATATACATAGAGGGAATACGTACAAGGTAAAGTGGCCCTATCTCTCTCTACTTGTTTTTTTTGGCGATCAGGTCCAGTTGGACCCTCTCTTTGGTTTTAGGTCACTCCAATATTTATTCTAAATATTTTCTTATTTTTCTTTTAATCTGTATTCTTTTATTTTTGCACAAATACATGCTTATTATTAATATTTAACAAATGCTTGCTTATTGGTAACTTATTGTATTTACAACTATATACATGATGTTTTGCCAAGATATTTAGCTAAAATAAAAGAATAAAGAGTGATGAATGGGGATTCATCATGTACTGCTTTCATGAGAGTCGCGTCGAGTCATCACCCAAAGTTCCAGACCTGGAGACTCTCCTCTATACCTAATCCTCAACACTGGTGAATAAGTCTAGTCTTGCTTCAGTCAACCGTCTCATTAGTTTGTCAAACTTGAAAATGTAGATGGATAGCCTGATAATGGAGGGCGTAGGATTGTGTCTATTTTTCTCTCCCTCACATTGGAATAAGGGGCCTCTCGAATGCCTTATTACTCAACACATATAGATTTTTAATTTATTGGTTAATGTGTCCGTCAAGAGAATTGGAGTCGCCCACTTGTTTTTCTGGGAGTATACCAAGGTGTGTCTTTTTTGAGCATCTAAGATACCTTCGATACCCAAACTTGTATCACTATACGATGTAGAGCCCTTTTATGGTGCTAGCCCGACTCCTTGGTCCTAATTAGCGCTTGGTCAAAGTGGACACTTTGAAAATGGTTGGGAGCGCTCGCCATTGGTTGAAGCTCATTTGTAATTAACTTTTGGAGGATAGAGATTTTCTTTGAACATTTCTTTCTTTTCTTTTCTTTTCTTTTTGACTATCTCCGTTGCTTTTACTAAACATTGGAGCACACTAGTCAACAATTAAATTAAATTTCATCACACCCTGACACATAAGTAAATATCGAATAGATAACATATGAACTTGTTTACATTCTGGCTTGGGTTTTGCAGACACACAGGTTTCTTGAATCCTTCATTAACTGTATCCCATCCTCAAGCATCATTAGATCGGGTTTAGACTCAAATCTCTAGTCCTAGTTCCTCAAGTGATAACTCAACTCATCCCATCAATCATGCAGTTGTGAAAATGAAGTATTGAACATATTCTTTTTGAAAGTAGAGATGAAGAGTGCAATATAACGCTCAAAGCTTTCAAACCAAGGAAGTGTGGATTGTTGAGTTTAAAACCCTAATGACTAAGGCATGTTAACTCAAACTCTAAAGATCACAAAAATCAAGTGTCCTCAAAATCTCACGCCTTGGGTGTTAATGAATTTTTGTGATTTTTTGCAATTTTTTATGGATTTTTTATAAATTCTTTTGAGAGATAATGACTGGCCCAGACTCATATGAATAGTTGCTTCTACTCCCATCCAGTATGGGTGTAAGTACGAATCGTTAGACGGACCCGTATTACTTGAGGATGGAGCCATATACAGTATCCTCTAACCACCCACTCTGCCAAGGGAGACCGAAGTTCCCTAACTGAAAAGTAGCTACTCATATTTAAGCATATTACTCAAAGTCTCGATCAAAGAAAAGTTTTTAGTTTTCCAATTTTTTATGGAGTTTTTGGAAAAAAGGTTTCATTTACAATAAGTTAATCCCTCAATTTTAAGAAAACATT
This sequence comes from Ottelia alismoides, assembly GCA_037367405.1. Lineage (NCBI taxonomy): Eukaryota > Viridiplantae > Streptophyta > Magnoliopsida > Alismatales > Hydrocharitaceae > Ottelia > Ottelia alismoides. Next base: position 26,483 of record JAZKJV010010138.1, read on the forward strand.
TTTACAAGAATTTTTACAAAACTCAGTGCACAGTTTTACTTAAACCAAGCCAAAAAAAGATTTCAAAAAATTTAAAATATAAGAGTTATGACTAAAGTAGATAAACGGTAATATACGATATACCCCCTATACTTAACTTTTGCTATGCCCTCATAGCACAAGTGATATGAAGCCATGGCTCGGCTAAATACAGGGTGATATAGAGGAACTGAGGAGGGCCCCCCTATACTTAGGTTAAAAATTTACCAAAGTATAAGAAGACTCAGAGAGGGAGGGATGAATGAGTTGGGTCCCCCCTATACTTAGGATGAAAATAGCCTAATTAGAGGGTACAGAATTTTGAGGGGGGGGGTTGAATTATACAAAGACTCATGGGGATGAGGGGAGGGATGCATTTTCATAGATGGGGATGTAGGGTGAGGGGGTGAGTTTTTACAGATGATTATAAGGAAGATGAGATGGGGGGTGCATTGTGTACATATTAGGATGTGAGAGGGGGTGAGTGTATATGTGCATGCATGTAGGGGGGTGAGTGTATATATACAAGTGTGTGTGGGAGGGTGGGGGGGGGGGGGGTGGATCATCTAGTGATCTACTTTTTTTCTACATCATGCAAGCCCTCTAATGAGGACCCCCTCAAAATGCACATGCAATACGTTTTTTTCTTTTTCCTCTTTTTTTACAACATTAAAATGCATGACACACTGACTAATCTCCCTTGAATTCTCAATCATTTCTTTTGCAATCTTCTCAGCGAAAGCTCCCAACTTCACACCTCCATGGAGGACAAGCATCCTCGATCTTCATGGGCCTTGCCACAAAAGAGAAATGTTATAAAAATAATGAGGAAAATAATCAACAGAAAATGATGCAAAAATGATGATGAGAAGACCTGTGAATTTTAAAAATATTCAAACAATATGTAAAAATTCAACGAATAAATAAAGGTGAGCCATGTCTCCGGCAACATGTCATTTGATGATTGTGAATTTTACCTCTTTAATAGTCAATAATTGTAGTATAGGAGGCAAATCAATCGATCAAAAACCACACTCTTCGAATGTTGTGGAAATTTATACTTAGCAAGTCTACCTAAGTCGAACACAAGGACACGAGCTACATAAATCTATTTATATTATATATCAATTAATGAGTGATTATCTTCTCATTTTCAGGTCTTTGTGCAGGTGTGCACACTAAAATGCAGACTAATGCAATTATATGATGCATGTATTTTTAGTTGATTTTTCAATGTAGTTATGAGATTATGCATGCACGGACATAATGTGTGGATGAATGCAAAGAGAAAACATGCAAAAGATAGTATACAAATATGCGCTAAAAAGATCACATAGATGAGCATCATATTATGGTTTCATTTCATTGTCAAATTGAGCGTCAAAATTAAGAGCAAGCAACTATCAATGGAAGAGCCTTGTAGATCAAGGGACACTAATATATCATTAAAAATGCATCACAATTAAAATAGTGTCAGATGAGAAAATTAACTAGGCCATGAGATAGATGATGAAATAAGGAACAAAATGACTCTAAAATCATGCAATTTGGATTAAACATGCTCAATATATAAAGAAAACAATGCAAAGGTATAATTGCAATAAAAATGAAAGAAATAAAAGGATAATTAATCACAAATAAGTCCTTGGTGGGACCTATTTGTAATTTTGAAAAACCAGTCGGGCCCCTTTGTAAATTTGCCATTGCACGTAAGGGCGTATCTATAATTTACGAAACTTGCAAGGGTCTCCCTATAAAATACCCAGGCGTGCATGTGAGGCACGTGCCTGGGGACCAAAATGCAAATTCCAAAACATCTAGGGTCTTTCTTGCACGTGAGGGGGCTAGGCTTGGGAGGCATCGCAAGCTTGGACCACGTGTTGCTGGCTATGGTGCTCAGGAGTTTGGTTCGAGTTGCCCAAGCCTGAAGGCTTGGTGTGGGCTCGAGTGACCATGTGGTGTCATCGGGACTATCTGATCATGAGGATCCGACGGTAGTTGTACTTCATGCTCCGTCATAGGCCACCGAAGGAGGCTACGCTCCGACGACCTCCTATATGCTCCTACGTGCTCCAAACACCCGATTGAGGGTTGAGGAAGCTGGTTGATGTCCTGGTGTAAAGGTTGGAGTTGCTGCGAGGCTTCGACGGTGATTAGAATGGCAGGTCGACGTAGCTGCGCCGGAGAAGAAATGTTTGATGTGGCTTCGGTGCAAGCTTCGACTAATGAAGATCTTGCAACATTAGTATACCCGAAGCATGTTGTGGTGGATGTGCGTGAGTGAGTGAGATGTGTGAAGGTCCAACAGAGGTGGATGGAGCGAAGGACTGATGAATCCATGATTCATTATCTCAATATCTTTATCTTAACAAAATCCCCGAGTAAAATCCCAGAAAAATGTACATAAGTTCATTAAATTAACAAAATGTCTCTTTTAAATAAAACATACTAATTATTGTATATTAGATTGTACAAAATAAATTACACATAAAAAGCCGCAAAAATAAAGGAGTTTTATATATGTAAATAGCCCAAAACTTCATATATTTTTTAATAATTTCATATCAACTCCTTTTTAGCTAATTCTTTCTCCAACGTGTTCATATCAATGTATATAAAAATACAAAAATAAAAAACAAATTTACCTCAAATAAATGCTCCTAGATCCCAAAGGGAAAAGGTCGTAAAGACCAACTTCCAAGCCAAATTCCCGCTCTGTATGAACTCCAAATTCACCAAACTCACTTTTAAAGTTCAAGTTAGAAAATTATCTATCCAGCGGAAGTGGTTTCATTAAAATCGGAGCTCATTTGCAAAAGTTAGGTTTTGGGACCTAGATGTACATTGTATATTATGTATATATTCATTCTTTTTTTCATTTTTTATTTTATCTTTTTTAATTACTAAAAGTACAAAAAAATCATGCTTGTTGTATTTTCATAATAGTATTTTATTGTATTTTTCCGTTATAATTATCTTTTATTAAAAATACAAAAAAATACATATTAGAAAAGCAAACAAAAAATTGTACATGTTGTATGTATTCCCTTGTATATTCACCACTATTTTTTCCTTCTTTATTTTTGTTGTATTTAAAGTAGCCTACTTTATTTCATTTTATTTATTTAATTATTTTACATTCTCTACAATAACCACCAATTCAACTCCATTATTCCACCATTTTTTCCAACTTCCCATTCAACCCCATTAATAATTCAACCTCCCATTCAACTCCACCACTTTAATAACCTCCCATTCAATTCTCTTTATATACATCTCATTCTCCGTATTTTTGCCTTTGATCCATCTTTATGTGAGGAGAGCCTAGTTCCCAGAGATGAATCTGTGACAGCGACGCAACCGCGGTCGAGCGACGATAGCCCTCTCTCCGGTGAGATCCGTTGGTTTTTTTGCCAACATCGCAGCCGCACCCACGCGCTGCTCGAGCTCATCGCTCCCCGGCGATTCGAGCGAAGACCGTGCTCTCACGAGCACATCATAGGCGACCGTCCATCGTTGGTAATTTTAGTTTCATCTTGTCTTTATTTTTACCTTTGCATTTTTTTAACACATCACATTCACCACTCATCCTCCATTTGTTTATCTTTATCATACACCCCTATCATCACATTTTTTTGCTCCACATTCATTTCAGTCCCTGGTTAAAGAAAATTAAAAAAATAAAAAAAATAAAACAAAAAAGAGGTTTTTATTACAACAGAAAAAGAAATTTAAAAAAATAAAAAATAACAAATAATAATAATATGCAGCAGAGGTTACCGACCCTCCCAGCAGCCGCCGGCCACCCCCACCGCCGCTTCAGCGCCTCCGCGGCCACGCACAGTGTCGTCGTCATCGCGGGCCACCCTCTCCACCGCCACGTCTGGGCACGCCACTCGCGAGGCCTCCGCCGCCCTGCCTTCACCCCAGCGCGGACCGCTGCGCCTCACCGTGCCTCCTCTCCTTGCACCGCCCTCCGCCAGCAGGCTCCCGCCGCCCACCGCTGGTGCGCGGCTCGGCCGCCCTCCTCGACGTCCTCGCGATCGCGTGCGGGGCCGCCTCCACCGCCTCCCCCGTTGGGTTCACCTTCGAAGACCAAGGAAGAAGAAAGGTCTCTTTTTAATTTTTCTATCATTTTGTAAAAATTGCGTTGTTTCATTTTAAGTTTCTACTAATTGCAAACAAGTTCATGTACATATCTTGTTGTAAATATAGTTTTCTGAATTTGCAAGGACATACCTATGTTTGGCTATTAATTTGGACACATGTAGTGCATCTTTTTATTCAATGAAAAATGTGTGTTAATGTTGAGCAACTAATTCTCTACCTTATGGATATTTATTTATATTTTTCTGATATTTGGGTAATGAATTAAAATTGTGTAACTGAAATTCTTGATATTTTTCCCAAATTGGACTCTTAACTTGATATGTAACGCACAGTTGCTCTAAAAATTCCACAAAAATTAAGAATGATGCCTTGATAGGTGATTAAGATACTATCCAAATTTCATCCAATGTGGATTTGTCTTGTGATTGAAATAAATTGTAGAGTGTTTTTAGTATTTGATTTTTAGTTACATCCACGTATATCATTTTTGCGAAATTTCAAGTCTTCTGGATTCTATATGAAAATACCTTTTTGATATAATTGGCAATCTGATTAATTTGACATTATGGATTAATTAGGAATTATTTACTCACTATCACTCTGATTTCACTATAAAAGCCATAAAAATTCATACTTTGTCAAAAAATTCCAAAAATATTACTGTAGGTTTCTTGCATCATGCTTTTATTCCAGTAAAATTTTCATCATTTTTGCTTACTGCTTGTGTGATAAATTTCGAAAAAAAACCCATAAAATGTGCATTTTCATTTGTTGCATTTTAATTCCTAAAAATACAAAAAATATGTCTTTCATTCATCACTGGATTAGGATTCTAGAAAAAAAATATAATTGGGCTAAATTGGACTAATTTGACATTAAAATTAATTTGACCTTGTTGTGTGTTTTCTTAGTGTCTTAATTCACTCGCATTTTGCATTGGCATTTGTATTTGCATAAAAAATATAAAAAAAACTGCATTTGGAAATCAAGATCTAAGTTTTCAAATTAACCCGAAGTTGTTCCTTTGCTTCCATGTGTTCGACCCCGAACTTGCCCGGGATATAAATTATGCCGAGACACTCTTCACGGAAATCTTCTCTCGGTTCTGACTGAACTGCTAAGTACACGTATTATAATGAATATCAATTATTTATCGTATTTAGCGACTCGTCAAGGACCAGGGATCCTTCTTCGGTGAGGTGGAGAAGGAGATGGGTCAGAGCGGCTGTGGTTCTGGAGAAGGGAAGTGGTGATCGGAGAGGCTGGCAAGGGTGTTCGATGGTTAGCAGAGACATGAAGGTGGTCAGGCAGTGGTGGAGTGGAGTGTAGAAGGCAGAGAAATTGGAAGAAAATGTAAAGAAAATATGGAGAAGAAGACCTGGAGGTCGGAGAGGAAGAGGGCGATCGGAGAGGCTTGGGCTAAGTTCCAAAGGACCTCGGGTCGTTGCTCGGCATGCTCAGCCTAGGGAACAGATCTCAACAGCGCTAAGGCGACCGCAACATGGCTGGGAGGGCCATGGATCTCATCGAGGTACTTGCGACCATTGTTGCCTTGATAAACTGCCCTCCGCTATCATCGGAGGGCAGAGGAAGCTAGGGTGGAGGCCTTTGGATTGGTAGATGGAGAATGGAGGTGGCGGAGGGGGTCACTTTATAGGAGGAGGGAATCAGTTAATGGAGAGGAAGTGTGGGGTTTGCAACGGCTAGATTGAATGCTAGGAGTGAAGGGGGAAGGCGTTGGGGGTTACGTCAGGGAGTCGGAGGATATGGCTTTGTGGGGGTGGCATTATGGAGTGAGGAGGTGATGGGATGTGAGCTAAAAATGGCAGGGGGCATCGAGGTTTCTTTGGAAACAACTGAGGAGGGGGGTTACGAAGGTAGGAGATTAAGTCTAGACCGTTGGATCATGTCATTGACGAACCGCGGATCTGCCCTTTTAATGTCGTATGATTAGACTAGTGCGTTGCAGTCGGATAGATCCGCGTCGATCAAAAATTAACCGCACGATTCGATTAATCGTCGAATTAAATTAATATGCGGTTTGATGTTTATTTAGCCTGGGCAAGTCCCAGGGTCGACTCAAGGAGGCAAAGGAACAACTCGGGATCAAGTTAGAGTGATTAGATTGCGGTTTTCCAAGTGGGATTTTTTTGTAATTTTTTATGCGATACAAATGCCAAATGCAATAATTAGGTTATTAAGAAAACGATCACTTAGCCAAATTAATCTGCGATGTAAAATTAGTCCAAATTGACTAAATGATATTTTTCATGTAAACCTAATCCAATGATGAATGCAAATGTATTTTTTTGGAATTTTTGGATTTAAAATGCACAAATTAAAAATGCAAACTTTTTTGGGGTTTTTATGCAATTTTTCATGCAAATGATATGTAAAAATTATGAAAACTTTACTGAAAGTTAAATATGATGCAATGAAGCTACACTAATATTTTTAGAATTTTCTGACACTTTTTGATTTTTTTATGAATATTTTACTGAGATCAGAGCAATAACGAGTATTTAATTTCTAATAAATCCACGAAATCAAATTATCCAGAGATTGATTTATGTCAAAAAGATATTTTAATGATGAATCCAAGAGAGTTGAAATTTCTCAAAAATGTTATTCATGGAATTAATTAAAAATCAATTACTAAAATCACTATACAATTTATTTTATGCATACGACAAGTCTGAATTGGACGAAACTTGGAAAGTAATTAAAGCACACTTAAATGCATCATTTACAATTTTTTAACAATTTTTAGAGCAAGATATAGGCCTGTGCGAATTTCAGAGCATAATTAGGCAAATATCTGTGATTTTCAGTCTCTGCTTTTTAATAAAACCTCCAAGGCTCACAAAAATATAAATAAATAACTGAAAGATAAAGATTTATTTGCTCTAGAACATGTGATTTTTCATTAAAGAAAATGATGCTATTTAACTATCCAAATTACCATTCAAAGACAGGGATGTCAATGCAAAATAGAAATTAAAACAAGTAGATTGTGCCTAAGGGCACTTTTGCAATTTGATAAACATGCTGAAAATAAAATGCAAGTTTTACAGTGATAATAGAAATAGACAAATGACCTGTTCTTGGCTTCAATCCCACGCAAGGTGCCTAGGGCACAATGGAGAGGACGGCGGCACGGCCAAGGGTGGAACTCGCGAGGTTGGCGTTCGAGCGCGGCGGTGCGATGGCGGCTTGGGGAGATCGGCGGTCGGGTGAGGTCAGATCTGGACGCGGTTGGTGATGGTGTGTGTGCGTGGTGAGCGTGGTGAAGAAGAAGAGAAGGAGAGAGATCGTGGGGGAAGAAGGCAAGTAACAAGGGAGTTCACCACCTCCCCTGTTGCTCATGCATTTGTTTAGTGAGGGTTAAATTTTAGATTAATTGATTGATGAAAGTTTACCGAAAAATTCAAGAAAAATCACCGTTGCGTTCGCAATGTGTGATTTATCCGTTGAAGTGCGATCGGTTTTGCGATTGGATGAATGAACGATGATGAAATTAAGAGAGAGAAAGGGATGAGGAAGAAGAAGAAGGAAGAAAATTACCTGGATGTGGAATGGTGCCTGGGAAGGGAGAAGCAAAGCTTCTCAGGTCGTCGCTCGACGCGCGGTAAGCGGAGCTCGGGCAGCGGCGGTTTGCGGCTGCGGCGGTGGACGGAGGGCCACCGGATCTCGCCTAGAGGAGCAGGGTCGTCGCTCACCGTTGGCACTCTCTCCCTTGCTGTCACCAAAGAAGAAATGGAGCTCTCCTCTCCCTCACTATGAAGATGGCGGATGATTGTGAATGGAGGAGTGGAGGAGATTATAAAGAGGATGGATGGAGTTAGAGAAGAGATGGAGAGAGTGGAGAAAAATGGTGGAGGAAGTGGAGAAGATGTGGCTTGGAGTAGGGGAAAAGAAAGGAGAAGAGGTAAAAGAGGATTAAAATAATTTATTTAATAATATAATATAGTAGGCTACTAAAAATGATTAAAATAATGATAGTAAAATAGTAATAATAATAAATCCGAAAATAGTAAAAAATAAATCCGAAAATAAAAAAATTAGGGTGACATGTGGCGGCTACAGGAGCGGCCACATGTCGCTCCCAGAAAATTCAAAGATTAAATGTAAAGAAAATCAAAAAGAAATAACAAAAGGGATTAAATCAAAAAGTGGTCAACACAAAAGTTGCTCGTCTCGACGAGATCTACAACTTTCGTGAAGGGCCGAAAGTCAACGGAGATCATCTGTACAAAATGTATTTTTGGGTGGTACCTTATAGATATAAAATACCGCATTTTATCTTTTGTATTTTTTTTGTCATTTTTAAGAGAGAGAAAAATCAAAATAAAAATAGAGAAAATATGAAAAGATTATTTACAACTTAATCTATTTTTTTTGGATTTTTAATAACGAAGAAATAAAATACAGGGGGTAAAACGGTCATTATGTACAATGTACAAAAGGGGCCCAAAACCCAAGTTTTGCATACGAGCTCCGATTTTATTGAAATTGGTCTTGTTTCGAAGGTCTCTGAATGTATATTACTTTAAAAGTGAGTAGACCTAAATCGGACACTGTATGAGAGAGATATGTGCATTTTAAGATTCATGGTTTCTAACTTGGATTAGGGTTTTATTGGTCAATTTTACAAGTTAGTATTTTTTTTTTGATATTTTTTCTTTAATTAGTGTTAGTCATATATACACTATGGAGTTGATTTTATTGTATTTGGAGTTAGTATAAAATATATACAAATAGGGTATTTTAGTTAATATAGAGGTGAATATTTACAAGTGAATTTGGCTTCTTATTTTATGCAAATATGAATGCTAAAATACATATGTTATCAATGCATGCATGAATGCTAATTATGCAATATAAGTAAAAATATGCCTCTAATTACTCGGGAACAAAGCTCTATTTCCAACTTTTAGAGTGATGAATCATGGATTCATCAGTCATCTGACGGACCAGATGGAGGCTCGGGAAGACGCCTTAGATCAGATCATATGATCTGATCTAATGATATAGGTAAAGGCGGGAGCAATCGACTCGGATGGGACTTAGGATCCCATCCAGTGTTGGGGGTGGAATGAGAGACGTGGAATGTGGGCGGCTGTAGAATATAAGGGAATCGAGCGGCTGCGGTTTAGGCATGAAGGAGTGGTCTAGATGCGAAGAAGGCGTTGATCAGATGGTGGGAAGAGTAATGATGATGTGGAGGGCGCTCAGTCCTTGGACAAAAGGAGGATCAAGTGGTGTAGGAGAGAGTGCGAGTGAGTGGTGAGGATCTGATTTGGGGGAAAATCAGACGGCTAGAACTGAGTGGGAAAAGAACGGATGAGATGGGCCAGGGGGATCCAACAGCTAGGAGAGTGGCGGGTGGCAGAAGGAGGGGGTGGCTGCATGGCGGCTCCAGAGAGAGCCACGTGGCCGCACCAAAAAATCATTAAATTGTAAATTAAAGAAAAATTAAAAAGAATTAGTTAGAGACAAAATTAGAAAAAAAGTAAAAACATAAAAGTTGTAGATCTCGATGAGATCTACAAGTTTCATATTGGACAAAAAGCCAAAAGTGGTCATTTCTACAAAAGATATTTTTGGGGGTTATTTTTAAATGATTAAAAACACCGATTTGGAGTTTTGAAATGTTTTTTGTATCTTTTAGTTCTTTTAAAGGTTAGGAAAAGTATAGACAACTATTAGCTCTAATTTCTGATAATTAAAACAAAGTAATTATTTATAATAAATAAAGGTTAATTAAATATAGTGTATATACAATATAGTACAAGATAAAATGAACGAATTGTTAGCGATTTTTGTTGGATTCGTTAAACAGGGAGTTTAATAAATCGATTTTAATATGATGAATACAAGATTCATCACTAGTTTCCATCCAATACTTTGGAAAAAACCTTTTCATACTTAAATATCCAATTTCTTATGGCTCTTTACTACATACAAAGCATGTTGCATAGGACATGTTATACCGTCGGGGTGTTCAAGCCTCTAACAAATGTCATTCATGTAAGAAAGGAAGCTAAGTATTTGGATCATCTACTTTGAAATTACAATTATGTGCATGAGGTTGCAAAATCTTGATTTAGCCATGCAAAACTCACCATTCTCAAATTTTTTACTACTATTGATAATATAACCAAATCACCTGGTCTATAATCTAAAGGCAAAGATCGTGGCAGTCTAATAATTCTTCTGAAAAAAAGGGATGCCACAAAGCTTTTGAGGGCTTGAAATACATATGGGCGAAATCCTTTAAAGCGTAACAAACTCTTACTGCTAAGTGTTATTCTATAACCCCAAAGGTACTTAGGTCCTCTCGATATAGAGGTGGCGTCACTTATTGCAATCCTAAAGTTATGTCTCCATATATATAAGGAGACCTAGAGTTCTCGATATCAATAAATAAATTCTCCTTCTGATCTCTAACTTGCTTTTAGAGCGGCCAAACTCTAGGCTTAACTCCTAATAAAGGTATCCATGTAGCTTGGAAACAAAATTGTACAAAAATTTTGGCAGTAGATTAATGAACTCTAAATCCAGAATGAAGGGACGCAAAGTAGAAGCGGATTGTGCTTCCTGATATGTGTACTCATCCATCATCCCAAGATGAAAGTCATCTAAAACTCGCAACTGCCCAATATGATCTCCTATGGATTGCATTCTCATCTCAGCAAGGTAATCACCCAGGTCTCGTATTTGGTCAATCTGGTCTCCTCGGGTGTCACTCACAGCATGTCCCGAATGGGAAGGTGGGAATGGGGAGGGAGAAGAAGGGATGTTGGTTGGAGTTCCGACTTCCCAAGAGAATGAGTGGGAATGATGGGCATCAAATGTAGAAGCCGTAAAATTCGGTTGAAATAGAGTGTGGCACATCACGAAGAGAGTGAAATTATGGGAGGGAGGGTGGGATAGAAGAGAGAGATAGAAGGTGACTGCTAATGATCCAAAGAAGATAAACATAACCAACTCACACCAAAGACATCCAATACACAAAGCAAACCCTCAGTTTACTAACTCAACGCAAATCTGATCGTGAGAGTTCGGTCTTTATCTTTTCAATTTTAGAGTTTAGTGAACATACAAAAGTTGTACAAACACTTAGGAGGCTTTAAGAGTATTTGGGCACTATTCCTTAGTGTGTACGCGAGAAATTACAAACGCAAATAATGAGAGTATTGCTCTCCCAAAATAATGATGAATCAATTACTTTTAATTTTAAGAGTCAAGTTCAATTAGCAATCCCAATTTTTTAATTTTTTTTTATTTTTTATTTTTTGGATTTTTTTTCAAAAATACATCTAACGAGCTTTCTGATTTCCTATTTGATTAATTTGAGTCCAAAAATAGGGGGAGGAAGTTGAAAAAGCCAATGCGCGATCAAATACAATGATGCATGAAGGGATAGAAATGTGTACCTTGCTCCAGCACTCTACATGCAATATGATCCGTGCATAAAATAAATACAGAAATTAAACTAACTATATGATGCATGAGGTAATCGGCCTTAAACAAGCAGCTTCTTGATCGTGAAGAACAATAGTTAGCTAATTGAATCGAGTCCGAAGTCCGATTTTGGAAGTCACTCGGTGCCTGCCACAACGGGTCATGCTAACGTTGTATGTGACTCCTCATGGCACGTGGTCTCAACTCCAATTAAGCTAACTTTTTTAATTTAATTTTTAGCAATGTTCAATTATGTTCTATTGGAACATATAAGCAATTAGGTGTTGGGCCTTAGCTAATTACGTCACAATCAACAAAAAATCCTACGTCTAGGGGCGAAATCTGCGAGAATCAAATAGATAGTTATGGCGATGAAATCAAAAACGTGAAAAACAACGGTGAGGTCCCCCAAGTGCACCGACACTTGGCAAAACAAACCTCGAATAGTGTCCAAGTTCACAAGTCCAAAGTCTAAATTATTACAAGTAATCTCAAATGTTCTCTAAAATAGAACAATTGTCTTCTTCTCTTCTTCTCTTCTTCTACTCCTCCTCCTGTGTGAGTCCTCCAAAAATAATCCAAGGACACTCCAAGCGGTTCCTCGCATAAAAATCAAAGAAGATGATGGTCAGAAAACAATTATAATATTAAAGAGACAAATAGAACAAAATTAAAAAATGACTACAAAGCCGTGCTTCCCAGCAATGGTGCCATTCTGATGACACGAATTTGCGATGGGTCGAGATGATTAAATTAAGCCATGTCGTTGTTCTCAACCAATCGATTCGGTCAATGACAAAAATATTTTTTAAACCATATAAGAGAAAAATCAAGCAATCAAATGTAAGCGATTTTCACTATTAAATTTACCTGATATAGCGACCAGGGTCGAACACAAGAAGCACGATTTAAAAACTAAGTAGTCAAATTTCGAAATTAAATTTTTAGTGGTTTTTCCTTTTTCAATTTTTTAATTTTCAAATAAAGCACAAGGGATAAAAACACACACCACACTCTTTTTGTATTATTCAAAATATCAAAAAATGATCAGAAAATTGCATAAAATATAATTTTGAGTTTTGGAGGTTTTGAAATTTTTTGTTCATTTTTCAAATTTTTTTGATATTTTTTTGTGATTTTATAAAAATCAAACAGTAGAAACTAAGGAAAACAGTGCACAACTAAGAGTATTTTGTAAATTAAAATAACATTAAATGCCCAAAACTCCTGAAAATTATTTTTATGCTAAAGTATACACAATTAACTACAAATAGAGACTAAAATCAGAATTTTTTGTTTTTTTATAGAATTTACTACAATTTTTTAATATTTTTAATTTTTGATAATTTTTTTAGTTTTTATAAATAATTAATACACAAAATTTGGATAAAATTTAAAGGATAGTAGAATACACCGATAGTATTTTTTTAGAATTTTTAAGCAAAATTTCGAATTTTTATGGATTTTCAAAATTTGGGCAGACAAAAAGACATTTTTTATTTTTTAAAAATATAAAATGATAATAAAATTCGATAAAAATTATATACAATGAAGAACACTACAACAGGAACCTAACGTGATGTTTTGAGAATTTATTGAGCACAAACACCATTTATTTTCATCAAAAATCATGCAAAATTAAGTCTGAACACATGGACAAGAATGCAAATATTTAAAGTTTTTGCACAGAATTTAAAAATAAACAAAAGGTGGGGCACAGTCGCAAATTACTTGGGATGCATGTGCGATGCACGGGATAGGGCTCCAAAGTGCAGGGACTTTTTTGCAATTTCAGAAACTTCCAAGGGTGTGAGCATAATTTCTCCCAATTTGTTTTTTTAAAAATCGAACGCTATGGTTCCTTGGGCTTTTTTTCTTTTAGCAAGATGGGAGGTGTTCGGTATGGCTGTCGTTACCGTCCTCTTCAGATTATTCGCGGAGGAGGTTTCTTGGAGTGCAGGCCACGTACTGGAGCGCCGCCACGCGGACGGAGGGGGAGAGCGTGGGGCAGAGTTGCGCGGGACTATGACGAGGCCGTGTGGCACCTAGTGATGGAAAGAGGGGCGCGGAGCGCAGAGACGCCGCAATAGTCGCGACGCACGGCTGCAGCGCAGTGCCCCGTCATTGTGGAGCCGAGTCAATGGGCGGCATAAGGCGCGCGGCCCGCGGAGGCGCTTTCGCGGGCGGTGGAGATCAGGATGTTGCCGCGGGTCCCTGCGATGAAGATGCGTAGGCCTGGAAGGGGTCGCGTACGCGTTGCACGAGGCACAGAAGTTGACGATGGCAGGAGGGCCACTAAGCACGGAGACGCGGGTCAGTGGAGGTCAGGCCGTCGCTCGGTCAGGCGGTTATCAACGTTGCCGCACACTAGAGCATCATCAGCGAAGCTCGGAGGGGGGCGCGTAGGTGCGCGCGGTAGCGACTGAGGACTTTTGTTGGAGGAAGAGGGGCCACGTTACGACGTGCTGTTGATTTTTTTGTTTTTTTAATTAACTTTTTTTATAAAAACTGTAAGCAAAAAAACTGTAAAAAAATTTATTTTTTCTTTGAAGCAGGAACTGTAGACAAAGAATAAATTTTTTTATAATTTTTTTATATTTTTTATTTTTTAAAAATAATCCTGCAAAACAAATGTTAGAGAGAGAATAAAAATAATTATATGTTCCTTTTTTTATTTATCAACAAAATATGATGTGTGAATGGTTCGGATCTTGCAATATGGAAGATAGATCCGTGTCTCCGACCATCGTGTGTGGTCGGAGGTGATAGGTTGTGCGAGGTAGAATTGAAATGAAGAGGTCGAGATGTGAGATGAAAAATTTGGTGTCAGACGCGGATTATGTATGGTGGAGTTTTTTTGGGATTTTAGGATCTATAGATTAATAACGACATCTACGAAAAAAAATTAAATCTAAGATTTACCTAGGAAAAAGTTGGGAAATAAAATTGGATCTCACCTCGGGATCGGATATACTATGATGACCTCGACGAGGGCCGACTCGTTGTCATCGGACGGCTCGGAGGCTGGGAACCCTTCTTTGCCAAGATAGCTCTCGGCAATCGGACTCCTCTCCATCAAAAATTGATGCAATAATGAATGAGGGAGGAGGGGCTCATTAAAAAGACAAGAAAATACAAAAGGAAAGGATGTACACTTTAGGAATGTATTTAGTGGTGGAATTAATAAAATAATTAAATTAAATTAATTAATTAATTATGAATTTCGAAATTAAATAAATAAATTTACAAAAATTAATTGGAAACCTTAATGGGCTATTAAAGGTATAGAATAATATCTTATATACAAGGCATGTTTTTAAATCAAATAAATCAAATAATTAAATACAAAATTATTAATTAAATTATTTATTTAATTTTATATATTTAATTTATTTTGTGACTTATATAAGAGAATTAGTTGTATACAAATATTATGTACATAAAATACAATATACACATATATAAATAAGGAAATAATTTTTAAATCATTTTTTTTAAAATTTTTTAATTATTATTTTTTATTTTTAATAATAAAGATAATATTTACAATTATGTACATTATGTATAAAAAATAAATATGAATAAATATGTACAATAAATATTACTGAAACTACAAAAAAACACCCCAAAAAACGGACTTTCCAACTGTTACTCCAAAAATTATGAAACCACAACCATTTGAAAGATAATTTAATTTAGAGTACAATGGTGAGTTTGATTCAATTCAAGTTCGTATGGAGCCGGAATTGGTCTTTCAATGATCGCTTTACAGGTTTTTTTGAGTTTGATTATTTGTAATATGTACATTATTTTATTTTATTTTATTTTATTTTATTATTTACAAAACATTTTTATTTACAACTTTTGTTTACAAAAATATTTAATTTGAGGTCAACTTATGTACAAGTAACATAGTGTAAGTTATGTACAAAATATATAGGGAAAAAATTACAAAATATTTTTGGATTTTTAAATTAGCGACCCCATCTCCCCCTACTTTATTCCTGGTCGATCAGGTCAAGTCTTGACCTTCCTCGAGGTTCGGGTCAGTCTGTATTTATTCCATAAATACATCTTTCATTTTCCTTTTCTTTTTCTTTTCTTCTTTATTATTTTATTTAATTACAAAAAGTATTAAAAATGCATATTTAACAAATGCATTCAAAATGGTAATTTCATGAAATTAATAGGTATTTACATGTAATTGACTAAGGAAATGAAGCTAAAATAAAAGAATAAAGACGATGAATTGTGGATTCATCAACACTGAATAATGCTTAACTCTTACTAACCAGAATATAAACTCAAGTACTCGATTCACTTGCAAATCCGGGAACACACCACCTTGGAACTCTATCTAAATGCAATACCATAGATGAAACTTCAATCCTTCCTCGCCTTCACGTATAGAGAGACCCTCGGCTCTACCTCGACCTTCTTCATCATCAAGCAAGTCGAGGAAGACGGGCGATGATAGAGTTGGTGGACAGTAGAACATGCAACAACCTCTCCCCATGGTGCCCTAGAGTCATCCTTCCATCGGTCTCATCATCGAAGATCTTATGGTATCGCTCCATCCAAGTGACATGAGGATTGGAATGGGTTTTGGAGGTGGTGCCACACTCGCATGCATGTTGGTGGGGGGGATCAGCGGCAATGGAGATTGGGTGAGGAGAAACTTTAGTGGAGTAAGAGGAAGGGAGAGAGGGGAGATCAGAAAAGGCTATGATGGGTGTCGATCCAAGTGATGGTGGAGTTCGAGGTTGGCCAGGGTGGGGGAGGAGGATGATGGTTTGGATAAGAAAGGGGGTATTGGAGAGGGGTGGAGGCAAATAAAAAAATATTAGCCTTTGTATTAAGTTAGATAAGACAAACTAAAGAGAGTCGATGAGGTTGTGAAGTAAACTAACTGAGTGGTCAAGTCATGGGATGGAGTACCTATTCAAGGTTCTCCAAGCAATTTGCAATTATGGAACATTCAATATGTAAGTATAAAAGTATCAAGGGTTATGTGTGTAAAAATCCTTATGATAAACATTGTTCTCTGATTGTTTTTGATTCCTCGTGATGATCAATGCAAGACCACTTCTCCGCATAAACACACCCCTCCTCAGTAGGTACCATCTATCCCATAGATATGCCCTACAATTGATGTATATACTGATGGAATTTCTACTTCTATAGACGAGGAAACATGTGTAGCATATGACAATGTGAGCATCGCAATAAACCTTCACATGATCTTAAAAAGGGACCACTGTCACTTGACAATGTACTGAGCATCCCATTTTATCTATGGTGTCCTTTTCTAGACTTGGGTATTCATATAAATACTTTTATGAAGCATTGAATGACATAACCATCCCTCGTATTCATTATTAGGCTCTTCTGATTCTAAATGGGGACTAGAAATAGAAGATAAGATGCCTCTACTTGTTTCATGCAATGCAAGGCTGTTTGTGATCCACTGGTAATAATAAGGTAGTCGGATTGAGATGGGTATCTTACTATAAAGTATAAGCCAATAGATCATTTACTTGATATAAAGCTTCCTTGGTAGCAAAGAGGTTTGTATAAATGATGAATCTCCATTTCATCACCTTTATTCTATCATTTTGGCTTCAAAAACCCTAGCTAATGCATGCAAATAGCATTATTTTGTACATATTAACATTCATTATTTATTCCTATTATTGTATATAAAATACTATTTTTAATTCCAAAATTATACAATAAAGGAAATAAAAGAAATAGAATAAAATTCTGAAGGTATTTTACGTCCCTAAATCTCGAGACCATGTTAAGAATTGATTTGGTCGAAAAGGAAGAAAGTAGGGGGAGATAAGGGCAAAATACACAATAAAAACCATATTCTTTTATTCATCAATAAAGCATTTTGGGACCTATTTTATTATTTATTATTTATTCATCAAATCAATAAACTCTGCACAAAAAGGTGTAGATAATAATATATAGAAAAATACAAAAATAAGTTTATAAAAAATAATATGCAATGTACAAAGTATACTCAAAATAAGAATCCAAAATCTCGACTTCCCATACTCATATATTATAAATAAAAACTCAAAATGTATCAAAATAATCTTTAATTGCATATAACTTTTAATAAGCTATTTAGAGAAGGTAGTTTCATATTTTTTGGAGTTAAAATGTGAAAGTTAGGTTTTGGACCCCTATTGTATAATATACTTGATTAAAACATTCAATTTATTTATTCTTTATTATTTTTACAATTTTGTAAGTATTATTTATAATACAAGTACATATTATGAATTTAATAAAACCTCCATGAAAACAATGGAATAAAATAGGTATACCAAATACATAGATAAATTGTCTTTTTGGTTTAGAAATAAAGAATCTGTAGATATAGATATAATTTTTGACTTGAATATAAGGTGAAATAAAGGTGAACATCTTTTACTCTTTTGTTCCTTTATATTTTTATATTCTTGTAAATATTATCTCTATCCTATTAAAAATACAGAAATCAAATCAAATCAAAATAAAGTACTTTAAAATAAATAATATCGCAATATATATGAATATACTATATTTATAGATATAAAAAATGCACTCCTATTTATTTAGATGTTCATATAATATCCTAAAAATATGCTAAAAATGCATTCAAATATATAAGAATAAGTTATAAAAATGTAAATTGTGAACAAAACTAAATAAAATAGATAGTACAAAATAAAATAGAATACCTAATACATAGACAAATTATACCGATGTATAGAGCATCTGTATTTATTTAACATATCAAATCAAAAGATAAAATTCATTTAACATCATGTAAATACATGATAAAATACGCTCTAAATGATAAAGATAATAAATACAGTAATTATCTATTTTTTTTACATGAAATAAATTGTATACATATAATAAATATAAAATAAATTAATGAATAATACAATTAAAATAATAACACCTAATGATTTGTTTTGTAAAATACAATAAAAATCATAATAAAGTTATCCTAAAAATAATACACATTTGTCATGTTTTAAAGTATTGAGATTAATTCATTTACTATTATTTATTTATTTATTTTTGAATAAAGACTCTTTTTGCCATTACTTGGTCCTACGTGGACCAATCACGATTCAAGGAGAGTTGACCCCCAATCAACTCCCCATCTTTCAGTCATGGACATGTTCGAGCCTCGAGTCCCTCATTTTTCTTGATTTTTCCAGGCTGCCAAGATGCTCGAATCGCCTCGATCTCTTCGGTGATCCTGTTCACCTCCCGATCGATCCTCACGCCCAATCATCAGATCCATCAGATATTTTTCGAGCCTCTCAAAATCTCCCTCTTGAAGTTCGCCAGAACCATGTTCTATAAATAAACCTTCCGGGTCTTCAACCCTTTTTTGATCCCTCTTAGAGCTCCTATCGCATCCCTATATGTATGTGTGAAGGTCCGGTGACAGTGACTCCTTCCCTGTGCTTGGAAGCGAAGGAGCGAGGAGAGGAACGGATCCACGGAGACCTTCTCCAGCTGCTCTGCTCCCTACCCACCAGCAGTTATAAGAGGTGTGCCTCTTTCTATTACTAGGTAGATTTTAATACTGGAATTTCAATTCTGCATTTGAATTAGAATTTAATTGATTAGTGTAGCCGATATTTCAATTTCCTCGATTACCGAAGTCAGTAGGGCTTTAGCCAGTTCATCGATTTAGCCCCCTCTCCGACCACCGCATTAACCCATATAGTTCCTCGATCATTTCTTCATTTGATTCATCGTTTAGACCACCTTGATCGATTTTCGATCAATGAATCGAATCTCACCCTCCGCCTCTCGTCAGAGCTTTGCCATTCATTTCATTCATCGTGCATTCCAGCTTCATTTCAGGTCGAGGGCTATCTCCTCTAGCCTAAGAATAATTACATGCAGGTCAAGGGCTCAACGTAATCTTCCTAGGTCGATGTAGACCCTATGAAATGCTCCCAGGTGTCTCATTCTTCGAATAAGCTCCAGGCCTCTCCTCAACAAGGCCCAGACTCATCACATGGCATCAACAGCTGCAATCCCCCCCAGCAACTCGTACGACCTTTCAGCAGCTTTGGAGAATCCTGGAGTCGAGCGGAATCGGCGATCGAACCTCAGCCATGCGGTTGTTCTTTGTGTTCTTGGTGGACCTCCAGACACCGTTCGATCGAGGTGTTCGCCCCAATTCATATCCTAACCATTCAATCATCAGGCGAAACATCATGCACTGGAGCCATCTAATCATATTAAGTGGATTGATCCACACCATCGGTCAGCACGTAATAAGGGTAATTTGCCCAGACCCCCTTTGCCTTTTCATGTTTCTATTTAATATATAAATAGTGGACTGGAGTGTAAAGTTTTGTGTAAAATTTGCGTTACGACCCTTCAAATTCAAGGATATTGTGTATAAGCCCATGCCAGCCCAACTCACATTGAGGACCGATGTAAGTTGGGCATTTTGCACGCATATCCATCTTTGTTTATGTATTCATGTTTAGTCTGAAATTTTGTAAATGTAGTGTATGTTTTTGTGGGAAATTTTTAAGAAGGACCACATGTTTTGTCTATTTACATTTATACCCTTCCCAAGCGCGCACATGTTATATTTCATATAAAAATTGTAGAGGTGCCCCTGTATTTTGTATTAAGCATTCCGAGATGAAGTAAATGTTTCCTTTAATTGCTTTTTGGTCCATACCAGTACTAAAAATGCATATATTTGGGATGCTTGTTAAAAATAGATACTTCTTGAATCTAATATTGCAGAATTTAGTGTGAATACCTTAGATGATGTATTTAATTCCTATGGTTTTTTATTTAGATTTCAAGGCTTTTTATTATTTTATTAAAATTTGAATAGCAGCATAAATTTCCCTATTTAACTTTAAAAATCACAAAAAATATCAAAATGCTTAGAAAAATCACAAAAATTTTATATGTTATTCATTATGTCTTATAGTAGCTCAAGACCAAAAATCCCTAAAAACAAAAACAAAAAGAAAAAAGCCTAAAAAAATGCCCAAAATCCTTTATAAAAATCTAAAAAAATCTCAAAAATTATAAAAATCTCAATTTTTTGTTTTCTACTTTTTATATTATTATTTCTCTATAAAATTGATTTGGAAAATTTGGACATTATTTGCTATTTTTAATTTCCAAATTAATTTGGCACATTAATTTAATCCCTGATTTGGGATATTTTGACTTTAAAAAACCATAAAAATTAGCGAAAAAATCCATAAAAATCATAAAACACTAGAAGATTATATAAAATCCTAAAAACATTTAAGTTTTTGGATTTTGTTTATTTGTATTAGTATTTATAATTACTTTATCCTATAGTATATGTAATAACCATATATATCAATATTATGTACTTGGTCAAAGAAAGAGAGAAGATATATCATTATTATTCATATATATATAAATATACATTATATATATATTGAGGAAACAAAGCCTACTTCATGAAGTAGGTAACCTTACCTACTTCACATCCATTATTTTTAATTATATCCCTCTAATATGTTGTTTAGATTTTGTAGAAACAGAGACTCCTACGCCCTTCATCCAGAACAGGTCAATTACAACAAATCTAAGACAACTAAAATTAGTCGTTCTGGATGGAGGGCATAAGAGTTTGTTTATGATGAAATTTGAATGACATATTAGAGGGATATAGTTATGAAAATCCATGATGGTATTTTCGAAAAAAATAAAAAAGAGAGGTAAAAACTACCCGTGGAGTAGCTAAGGTTAGCAACTCCATGGAGTAGCTTCCCTTTCCTCATAAATATCTATGTGAATATGTGAATACCATATATATACAATTTCACTTATGTGTATACGTCTATGTATATAAGTATTAGTAGAATATATAGATTTTATTATTGTACTACTTATATATTCATTATTTCATATAAAAAATATATATGTATATGTAAACAAAAAGGAATACCCCACTTAATGAATAAAGACACACATGTACATGATATACTTTGATTAAAAATAATCATAGAATGCCTAACTTGCCCTCTGTGGATCTACCTCTACATGGTTGCATACTATACAATTTTGAGTTGTATAGTATAATAAATTTTAGCTTGTATTCCTGCTATTCATTGATTAATTTATATTGTGGGTTAATTATCGATTGACTTGAATTTCTTGAGAGGTCAATGCATCGATGGTTGTCTCGCCTTGTGAAATCAGACGATTCTCAAGAAATCCTCTTCTTCAAATGGCACCGTTGCCAGGAGCAACGTGTGCAGCCTATTTCGTATTTATATGCCTATATCCATTTATTCATTTATTAATCTATTGACCCAATTATTGATGCATTTCTTTGTGCATATTTATTGATTTATTTATTACTTGGACATAACTTATTTTGGTACATTTATTTGATTTTCTTTGTTAATATACCTCTCTTGTCAAATTTGTTGTGAGGGCCCGTTGCGAAGATAGCTTCTTATGAGGCTGATGTAGCCAAGCTTGGTGGAGATTGATCTTCATGCTTTGACCAGTTGAAGAGGCAGCAAATGTGGCAAGGAGAGGCTACTTAGCATAGATTTAGATTAGATTTATTTGTTTGTGTGAGAGAGATTTATTAATTTGTAAGAATTAAAGACTTGGACACTACTCTACACAACGAAGTCCAGTACCTGGGTGTATGTTCACTAGGGAGCCTTGTTGTAATTTTCTCATATTTTCACCACCTTATTTTAATTTGTTTCCTGGTGTTTTGAGTTTTCTACCTTATTTTTGTTTATTTTGTACGCATGAGCCCTTAGCTTGCGGGTTGCTTGAATCGGTAACTAGGTCCACATCCCTAATAAGAATTTCATGCTAATATAGTCTCTTATGATTGGATCTACTCAAAAGAATAAATGTTGGTTATTTGAACTTAAACCCATGCGCTGAGAGAGACATCATACAACGCTAGCAGGACCCGTTGTGGCAGGCACCGAAATGTCTCCAAGATTGGACCCTAGGGTTTATTCCTGAATAATTAACATATAGTTCTTCACGCTTAACAACAACTCTATTTAGGGAAATTTTGTTGATTCCACACCATCATGTAGATAGGTTTAAAAATTTTGTTGTGCATATCACACGGAGAGAGTTGGGAAGCATTGTAAGTCCTCTAACTAAACATGCATCATTAGATTCAATGGTGATATTTCCATCATTGAATCAACTTGCAAGGCTATCTCCCTCTAATTTTGAGCATTTAAATGAAAATATAAAAAATCGTTATGTGCTTGTATGTAAAATACCAAAAAAAGAGAAAATCCAAAAATCAAAACAAGGGAATTGCTAAATAAACTTTGACCTTAATTAAACTCGGTAATGGACTATCATTGCCTTGGGTCCATAAAGCCCTCATTATTTTCAGAAACCTTAGGAGGGGACCAAAAACCCACCCATGAGCGAGGCACGAACCGCTAAGGTTTAGAGACAAAAACCCAGTATGTAAATGCCTTGTGTATCGCCTGGATTTCTGAAGTAATACCGCTTCCATCGTATGTGACCAAGTAGGGCTTTGTCAGCGATGGTGTTCCCGTCTTATGTGGAACGTTGACTTGCTCTGAAGTACTGAGCTTAGGCCACACCTTCACGTGGGTGTATGTCTCATCGGTTTGCATCCGAGTCGATCCTTGCACGCTCACGGGTGATTCAGTTACGAGCGATGTCTGAATTAGTGGTTTCGCTTATCATCTTCCTACCTCTATTTCTTTGGCTGAGTAGGGATCTAGGAAGGGTTACAAGAATCTCAAAAAGTGCAGACTACATATTACAAAGGAGGAGGACAAGTACAAGATACTTTTCTGGTGGTACTCTCTCTCCTATAGGGCTAGCATGCTAAGGACTTGTTATAAGACATGCATGAAATAACAACTCTAAAAATGGAAAGATAATAGATAGCCGATCTATTACAGCTTCACATGGCGTGAGTTGGTGGACCCAATTTTATATTATATTTGGATGGATCTATATTAAGGTTCAAAGATCAAGTCCCGTGCAATTGCGTAATTTTTGTTATAGGTGTCTTCCCTTTGACCCCCGACTCAGTTAGAGCCTTTCTATTATTTTATACTCCCTTTTATTCCTCGCTGACCACCATATTTTTCTTCTTGCATCGATCTCCTCTTGCTCCATGATGAAGATCCATGGATGGCTTAGTCGGGACTCCGTCGACACCCACATAGATTCCATGGACTCAATACCGTCAATAAAAATTTGAGGCGATTCTCGAGAACTTGGTTCAGAATTTGTGAACCGATCTCTAGACTCCTTGTCTTCTTTACACCCTCCTTTATCACCTAATAAATCAAGACAATTCTTATCTCCCATTCACCCACAATGAGTGGAGGTCGATTACATTCTACACCTCTACTCCATTCACAACTATCTAGGATTGACCCTAATCTCATATTCATCATATCAGCTGATGAATCCACATTTCATCATCTTTATTCTATCATTTTGGCATCAAAAACCCTAGCAAATGCCTGTAAATAGCATTAAGTAGAGCAATTTAGCATGCATGCATGTGCATCCAATTAGTGTATAAAATACTGTAACTAAAGCCAAAATTATAGAATAAATAAAAGAAAAGAAAAGGAATAAAATATTGTAAATATTTTATGACCCGAAACCCCCGAGACCTAGGCATCTTGATGAATAGGTCGACAAGGAATAAAGTAGGGGGAGATAAGGGGGTAAATACATGTTTATTTCATTCATTCTTTATTCATTTTGAGACCTATTTTTGGTTCCACTTTTTACACATCAAATAAAGAAACTTTGTACATGAAAGTTGTAGATAATTTAATAAAGAAAAATACAAAATTGATTTCACTGAAAAAGAATGCACAGATAAAAAGTTATTATCTGAATAAAAATCCAGAATCACAACTTCCCAGACACGTATCTCACAACTGAAAACTCCAAATGCATCAAACTCACCTTTAATTGTATATAGAATAAAATAATCTATTTAATGGTGGTGGTTTCGCATTTGGCGGAGCTACGGTTTGAAAGTTGAGTTTTGGACCCACATTGTACAGTTGTACTGATTAAAAATATTCCATTTATTATTGATTCATTATTTTTAAATTTTTATATTTTTTTTCTAATTATGTAAATATTACTTATAATAATTATGTACATTAAAACAGGAATAAAAATCCAAATAAAACTCAAAATAAAAATATGTGTATATAAAATACATAGGTATTATACCTATATACATACCTATAAAATACCTACTTCTATTTTATTTAATATACAAAATACATCAGAAAAATAAAACAAAAATATATTTGTGTATATAACGGTATTTTATAATTTTATAAAATAATATACAGAATTAAAGAAATTAAAAATACCAAAATAAAAATAAAATACTACAATATATAGGTAATATACCTATAAGGGGCATAATAGGTAACTTGTGAAAATATATTCCATAAAAATAATTAAAAATCAGAATAAAATACTTTATAAAATAATAAACATTTTTCATTTTAATAAAACTTTAATTAATTCAATTACTATTTTTTATTTGAATTTACAAAATTAATCAGGGATTTTTCCTGGTTGGTCCACGTGGACCAACCAGGTTTCAGCCCCAGTTGACTTCGGTCAATTGGTCATTCTTAGCCCTGTAGCCCTTGTCAGAACCAAGTTTGACCCCTCTTTCTCCATTTTTTCGAGGCCTAGTCTTGCATCATCTCGTGATAGACTCTTCTTGGCTTTTGATCCTCGATCAATGGGCATGCCCGCCCTGATGAAACCTTGATCGAAGGACCACTGTACCCACTTCTAGGCCTCGTTCTTTCTCCACTGTCCGTCAACCCCATAAAACCCAGCTCCGATTCCCTTTTGAATTTTGAACCGCGATTCATCCAGTTTTTCCCCCCTTGGACTCGCTCGAGCACCTTGGAGGTGACAGCTCCAGGCCTCCTTCTTCAAGGCGGAGGATCAGCACGAGATGGGCGCGTTCCAACCACACCTCCGGCGAGCTTTCCCGTTGAGGTATATTCCCTCTGGCTCTGGCCATTGAGGCTGTCATCGATTCCATTTTTACCCTAGTTACATTCCTCGTAGTCTTAGGAGTATTTAGATCCTCATCTCGCGTTCAATCAACCATCGATTCGCTTAATCGACTCGCCTCGCCGGAGCAAGCTCCGGCGAGTATCCCTCTCGCCGATCACCCCAGTTTTGAGAGCCACTAGAGGTCGAGGCATTTTGCCCTCGACCTCCTTAACACGTTTTGGTGCAGGCCCTGAAGCTTTGAAGCACCTGGGGTCAATTTTGCTCTCACCGAGGTTCCTGGAGCCCCTCTGCTCCGCCGACCTCGCGCCGCCCCTCCAGGCTTTGCCAGAGAGTTTTGTCGCCCCCAGCATCCGGAGGAGGACCAAAGGATCCCGCTGAGCCATTTTGCAGCTTGAGAGAGTGCCAGAGGAGGAAGAAGGAGATCAGGGAAGCTCGCATGCGGCGAGTTCTTCCCTGTTCTTCGTCATCGTCTTTCAATCGTTCGATCACCAGCCCAGCCCAGATCAATCATCAGCCGTCCGATCGCCTTAACGCCCATCCGTCAGATCCTGGGCTGGGATTTAATCCTGGCCCTCCGATCGCGAAGCGTCATCGGAGGCCCTCGCGTCGACACGTGGCAAGTGGAATTGTATCAGCCGTCGGATCGCGCCGAAGGGGTATTTTGCAGATCCACCCCTTCAATTTTTGTAATTTCTGTTTAGTCCATAGACTTTAAATGCTAGTTTAAAATTTTTGTAAAAATTGCAAGTAAACCCTCGAACTTTCCAAAGTTGCGTATAGGTCCTCTACCACGTCACCTCACGTGACCTGTTCACGTGAGGTGTTGTCATTTTGCAGCGACACCCTCGGCCTTTGATTTATTTCGCTTTAGTACGCTACGTTTTGTATTAAGTATTATCTTTTTGGGAAAATTGCATGTGAGCCCCCGGAGGTTGTCGAAATTACTTTTGGGTCCCTGCCAGGAGCGTGCAAGTCACGCGCCCTGGTGGGTATTTTGCGCCGACACCCTTGTGGGTTTGAACATTTGTATTTGGTCCATTAATTCAAATATTCAGTACAATATTTTGTGGAAAATTGCTTGGATGTCCCTAGATGTTTTATTGTTTGCATGTATACCCTTGTCAGGCTGTGACATTTTCATGAACTTGTCTGATTTATTTTAGGCATCATTTTGACTCGAAAAATTCCACAAAAACCATAGTAAGCTCCTGTTCACTTACACTTTCACGCCATATTTTTAGTTTTGATTTTATTGCATTCTTTATTTATTAAAAATAAAAAAATTGCCATTTCAGTATTGTTTAGCTTAGAAAATACCAAAAAAATATTAAAATACCTCGAAAAATTCCAAAAAAAATTCCCTATTGTCTATTTTAACCTATTTTAGTGTCAGTCCAAAAACCACTAAAAAACTCAAAAGAAAAACCTTAAAAATTCGAAAATACCTAAAAACATCAAAAAAAATCTTAAAAATTATAGAAAATCCGAAAAATTGCAAACTCAGTTCCTATAGGTTCTATATTTTCTTATCTTTATTTGAAAATTAGTTTGGGAAAATTTTGTGGCTGTTTGATATTTTTAAGTTCTATTTTACCTTCAACCAGTAGTTAAGTCCCTGTTTTCCTTTATATTGATATTTAAAAATACCAAAAACGTTTTAAAAAATACCCAAAAATCCCAAAAACAGTAGAAAATCATAAAAATATAAAAAGATTTTATTCCTGAATTTTTGAGCATTTTTGCATATTTTTATAAATATTGTAGCACCTCTTTTATTACCTTGTTTATATATTCCAATATTAAAAAAATATAAAATATAAAATTATAAAAATCAGCAAATTAAAAATCAAAATACAAAAAAAATAATTAAAAAAAATAAAAACCCACAAAAATCCTTGCATTGCATAGTGTGAACAACACTTCACACTCACATACGCATTAGTTTGATCTACCATGTTTGCTCCCTGTGTTCGAACTCTCTACGTACTTGCTTGCTACACACCATTTATGTAGAGTTAAAAATAAATTTTAACTTCACATTGTCTGTCATTGTTTGATATCTATAATTTGGGTTAATCGTTGATTAGATCCGGATTTAGAGTGGTCGCACTTCGACTGTGTCCCCGCCTTGTGTTGAATAGAAGACCTCTCCATTTCTGGGTTAATCAGCAGCCGAAATTAAATTTCAAGTGTGATTGGGATTCTCTCATATTGCAGATAGAATCCAGCCCCAGTCCTGGATACCAATCCATAAATCATTTCTTCAGACTCAGACCGCAAATTGGCTCCCCAAGGAAAGGGCAAGGGGCAACAGTCTCCCCAAACCAGAGCAGGGATAGATGCCAGATTAGAATTAGGTGACTGCCTAGTTGTTGAATTCCATCTAAGGCATACATCAACAACTGACGGAGGAGGACCTAGTACAGACTACATTTCATGATTTGTTGAACGATGTAATAAACAGACCAGGAGGAGGAGGTGGTGGAGAAATACCCTGTGATGATCCATATCAAGAAGAGGGAGAGGGGAATGGGAACCCAAAGCCTACACTGAAGGAGACATACAATCCTGGAGATAGACAGACGACAGAATGGATCCGTATCCCGCCGATCCATGCTCATTTCGAGCTCAAGCCCCAGATCCTTGCACTCCTCCCCTCATTTCACAGGAACACCAACGAGGAGCCATATATTCACCTGCAACAGTTCTCTTGCCTCCCAACAAGATGACCCACTACCCAGATATCCTGTTGGATGTAGTGAAGATGACCGCATTACCCTTCAGCTTACAAGATAAGGCCCTCTATTAGGTCAATCATTTGGGGAGGTCATGATGACCGAGGAACTCAAATCTACGTTCCTTCACAAATTCTACCCTCTCAGGAAGCTCAACCAGATATGAGCCAGGATCAGCAACTTCTCTTAGGCCACCTATGAGTCTATCCATGATGCATGGGTGATGCAGGAGAAAGTCCCCCACTACAATATATCGAGGACCAATCTGGTCCAACACTTTTTTGGGAGCCTGAATGTATAGATCCATAGACTAGTGGACGGTGCGTGTGAAGGATCCCATTTTAACAAGGATGAAGATGTAGTATGGTGGACTTTTGAAGAGATTGATGAGGGAGAGGCCACCCTATCTTCATCATGCGCTTATCAGAGACAACCGCAGTTCCTTCAAAAGTCAGTTCACATGGCAGCATCCCATGAGGTAGAGAGAGATGAGAGCTCCAACCTCAACATCTTGGGGGCCATCTCTGAAAGGTTGATATCATCGAGAAGCGATCACAGGACCTTAAGAAGCTCATTGTTATTGAACAAAGGACACAGAACTTGGACAAGCTAGACCAAATCACTAAGCAACTGGTGCTGTTAGTGAGCACCATCAGTTCGTGTCAGTCTGTGACACTAGCATCTGAGACTCCTGTTGAGAAGAAAGATGGGTCCTTACTGCCACAGTAACCTCAACCGAGTCTGCAGCAGCCTGTGATCCAACACGTGTACTACGTACATGCACCTGAGCAGGCTCCGCCATAGTAACAGATGGTGGTCTACCAGCTGGACTACCTTCCATCCTCTGATCCAGCATTTCCACCGCCACTGATCTATGAAGTCAATGGTGTATAAAGTAACGATGCACAACTGACCCGTCCAACAGGACAACACCAGGGCCAGCTAACAACCAACCGACCTTACCACCAACCTCAAGGTGGTTATTTTGCTCAGTACTCTCAACCTTAGCCTCAATATCAGCATCACCCATCTCCAAAGTATCAAGTAAAGTGGAGATAATCTCAGTGGTATCCACAACTATAGTACCATGATCTATAGTCGTATCATCAATATGTGGTTGGATGATGAATACCCATTCATCACTCTTTATTCTTTTATTTTAGCTACAAAACCTATGCAAAACACATGTAGATACTTGTAAATAGCAATAATTACCATTCAACATACATTGTGTAAAAATGAATAATTAACATGATTTTGTGCATAAATAAAAGAATAAAGAAATAAAAGAAAAATAGTGAGATATTTAGAATAAATATTGAGCGACCTAATCCCAAGGGAGGGCCCAACATGGGCCTGACCGCATAAAAACCCAAGTAGGGGGAGATAGGGAAGCTCATGTGTTGTACATACACCTATAAATAAATAAAAATTATTTTCCTCTTATTCAAAATAAAAAGGATGTGTAATTATTTTATATATCTGTAAATATAAAATTAAAATAAAATTGGGAAAAACAAAACAAAAATAAAAATGCCCTTCATCATTATGTATATGCCATGTACATAGAACCACTCACTTATTTATTATCACTTTGTAAATAAATAATTAAAATTAAATAGAAATATGTATATATTCCACAGTCCATAGTGTAAATAAATAAAATAAAAATCACAAAAATAAAAATAAAATAAAAAGAAACAAAATAAAAACCAAAAGCCACCTTGTATATATACCATGTATGCACATAAATAAAACTATTTATTTCACCCTTGTAAATAATTAATAAAAATAAAATAAAAATACCCCTTTATTCCAAATTTTATCTTATAAATAAATAAAATATAAAATTGGAATAATTTGTATAAAAATAAATAATTAAAAATCAAAATACATATGTATATACCTATATATAATAATATTTTGTAAATACATAAATTATATTTCAAAAAATAAATTAAAATCACAAAAAAATAATTTAAAAATAAATAAACATTTTCATGTTTTGACTTTTTTTGAAATAAGGCCATTTACTATTTTAAAATGAATTATCAAATAATTAATATTTGGCATGCTCTGATTGGTCCACGGGGGATGTTGACCCCCGATCAAGTTCCCCCCAGGACCACCAGAGTCGGGTTTTGTGAGCCCGACCCGATTTCTCCGATTTCTCCCCGCTCGACCCGATCGCCAAACACCTAAACCACGGGCTCCATTTGTTCCTTGATCATCCGAGACCCTCGCCCGGAGTGGATTCTAGGGGTCCGTGCTCCATGCGTCCATGCCCGATTCAACCTAGCCGGACCCCTCACACTATAAAGCTGAACCTCCGGCCACATTTCCATGCATCTTTGGCCCTCCCCCTCGACGCCAGTGACCTCCTTGTCTTCGTCAGAGTGATAGTCGTGCGGAGATGAGTAGCAGCGAGGCTCGGGCAGCCGGGAGCCACTGATCCGGCGATATCACCGCCGTGCACCGCCGCGAGGTGCGCCAAGCCTTGGGAAGCGACGAACCCTTGAGGCCATAACCCCCGGAGCTCCGCCAGCTCCAGCATAGTCGATTGCCCCCGCAAGGTAGCTTCTTTAGCTTGTAGGATAGCTTAATTTTAGGTTTCCCCCAATTCCGTTCATTTTGCTCCGCCACAGCCATTCACCGTCTCCGTCCACCCATCTACCACTCCGACTCGACCTTCACCTTCGTCGCACTCCTCTCCACCTTCTTCACCCAGTCATCCCCCCTGACTCGCCCCGGAGCAGGGATATCGTCCTCCTCCGCCACCGCTTCGCCGGAGGACCCCACACCGCCTCGCCCTCCACCTTTCTCGTTCTCTAACGGGTCGAGGCAGTTTGCCCTAGACCCCGTGGTTCACCTGCGCAGGTCAAAACACGCAAGAGACCTCATCTGGAGGTCCAACTCGGAGGCACAGGCAGTCCCAGGTGATTTGCTTCGCCGGAGCTATCCAGACGCGCCTGGACTCATCGGAGCTACCCAGCCGCTGCGGATCATCATCACGAACATTTCGCCCACTTCAGCAGCTCCAGGGGACATCTCCACCGCGTGCATTGGGCCGGCGAAGTTCGCCGACGCCGAGTTCTTGGAGATCGTCCCGATACCATCCGATCACCACCTCAGCCCAGTTCTGATCTCGACTGTTCGTCTACACCAGCTCTCCACCGTCGGATCTATCAGAGGTCTGATATGGACCATCCACTCAGACGAAGAGGCACCATATATCCGCCACCGTCCGATCTCCACGTGTCCTCTTCATCACCGTCGATCCAGCGAAGGCTTGGCCTCTATATTCCACCGTTAGATCCCACACGTGGCAAGCTCTCCGCCGTCAGATCCGAGCCGGAGCTCTTCGAAGAGGCGCAGCGCACCTCCACCATCCGATCGCACACGTGGCGCGCCTCCAGCCCTCGAATAATATGGGGTAATTTACCCTTAGGCCCTTTTCTTTTCTGTTTTTATTATTTAGTCCTGTAAATATAGAATATAGTTGTTTTTATTTTTGGATAATTTCACTTAGGACCTAGACCTTTATAGTATTTGCATTTTCATCCCTGTATATGTGAGACACGTGCTTCGCCACATGGTTTTTGGAGAAATTGCATGATCTGGGCTTGATGTTTCTATGTGTTATTGAATGAAAGATATGTTTTGATATTTGCATCCATACCCTGTGAACACTTTTAATCGACATGTGCTGATTTTTGTGGGTATTTTGCAACTTCTTCCCTAGACTCTTAGCACGTGTTGCTAATAAGTCCCGGGAAGTAAGTTTTATTACATATAGGTCCCTCTGTGCCTTGACCACGTGCAGCACGCGTGCATTCTTGGGAATTTTGCACGAGGGTCCCCCAACTTCCTGATTTTTTACACTTCAGCCCCTGGAAACATGTTTTCTTGCATTTAGGTCCCTACGCACTGTGAACCTTTGTTTGATTTAAATAAAATATCAAATTAAACCCAAATTGCGTGAAATTTGGAAACGTGGCTCCTGCCACTGTGTAAAAATTTCCCTAATTTTTGGGTACATTTTTGTGGTTTTTTAATATTTTTAAAAATTCAAAAATAGATGTTTTTAGGTCTGTCCAAATTAGAAAATCATAAAAAAATATAAACTCTCTCAAAAATTCTAAAAAAATTACATATTGTTAATTTTGTTGTGTTTGATTTTCTCTGCATTTTGGGATATTTTTGGATATTGAAAAAACCTAAAAATTGAAAAACCCTTAAAAACTCATAAAAATTCTAAAAAATACTAGAAAATTCTAAAAATAATAAAATCTTTTCCTGAATTTTCCTTGTCTATATTTGTCATAAAAATTACATCAGGCTTTTATAGATCAATTTGATATTTTAAATTGATCTTTCAAGCCTGATTGGACAGTTTGCTTGTGTTTTTGTCTTCTGGGGCTTTTAGAAAATTCTAGAAAAATCAAAAAAATCTCAAAAATTCACCAAAATAGTAAAAAACCTAAAAAACATAAAAATATTTTTGTTGGAATTTTTGGAGCTTTTTAGATTATTTAAATAATGTGTTGATTGTGCTTGTGTCTTGCCTTTTATTATTTTCTCTTCATTATTCAAAATCCAAAAAAATATAAAAACAATTAAAACCCACCAAAAACACATTTTCCCTTCTTTGTGAGTTAACTACTTCGTAGGCCGCAAGGCCAACTCGTGCTCCCTGAGTCCGACCCTGGGTGCTACACCAGGCTAATCTCATAGCCAGGGCCACTATTTGATTTTCTTGTTTTATCTGCTTTATTGGTGGTCTGCCTTTATCTTTCTTGTTGAGCTGAGATCTCTATCGATGCGGGTCGCAACGACCCGAGAGTGATTATTTTTATCTGATCCGGATCGATTGAATTTTTGGCTCATCAGAATGGCGCCGTTGCCGGGGAGCACGACTTAGTAGTCGCTTTTGATTTTTCCACGGCTTTCTTTTTCGCGACTTTCTGTAGATATTTTATCTGACTTGTTTATATATAATAATTTGGTCTGATCACACTCTTCTTATTTACTTGTGAGGGCCCGAGGACCGAGGCAGCTCCTCTCGAGGAGCCGACGCAACCGCGGGAATCGGAGGCGGCTCCCTTCTGCACGGAGCCGCAGGAGAGAGCAAGGAGACAACAGGAGTGCGGGAGTCGCAGTATAGCCGCCAGATTAGTTTAGAATAGGTTAGTTTTATTTTCAGCAATTATTTGAACTGTTGTCATAATAAAGGGACCTGGACCGAACTTTCTTAGACACTTAGACTTTCGGGGTCTGTTTCGCCAAGCATCGGTGTGCTCGGGGGACCCCACCAGTTTTTCGCGGTTTTTACGTGGTTTTTCAACCGTTTGTTTACTACTTGTCTGATTTACGTGGATTTTCAGCCTTAGCTTAGGATTTTGACTGATTGTGACGTAATTATTTAGGATCCCAACACCTAATTGCTTGCTTGTTCCTATAGCTCGAATAATTGGACCTAAATAATTAGTTCACAAGAAAAAAGCCGCTTATTAGAGCTGTGGTCCACGTGCCTTGAGGAGTCACATACAGCGCGTGCAGGATCCGTTGTGGCGGACACCGAGTGGTTCCCAAGATAGGACTCCGGACCTAGGCTCGAGTACCCGGCTACCGTTCTTCCGTGTAGAAATTGCTCTGCTAGGGACGGTTTTCCGCGTGCATCATATAGGTAGTTTATATTCTGTCTTTTATTTTATGCGCGGATCACCCTGCATGTAGACTACTGGAGTCAGGTACGCATCTCTTACTCTACATGCATCATTGATTTCCGTGCATCGGCTTTTTGTCTTCTCCCCCTGTTTTAGACTTTAAATAATCAGGAGAATCGAAAAATTCGTTAGGCGTTGTGTGTTATTGAAAAATACTTAAAAAGAAAAAACAATAAAATCGGGACTACTAATCACACTTGATCTAAAAGACATCACATTGAAAAAATCTGTCTTGGGGAGAGTAACCCCCTCCTTGTTTGGTTTGGATGAGCGAGAGAGTGACCCGCATCCTAGGCTAGAGCCACATCCGATTTCTTGACTGACTACCGACCTTGTGTTCGGGACAGTCGGTTGAGAATATTGGATTCCTATCAGTTCACGTAATCGCTCTGAAAGACTGACTTGATCACCTAAAATAAAATTGACAAGATAATTGACCGATCTCTTACGGTCTTCAGCTCGTGTGCATAGGTGAATCGGGGGTTTTTCTTTCTCATCTTGTGTTATTCCAGATCCCTTTGGCTTTCTTCCCTTCTATCTTCTCCATCCATCTTTCTCCCTCCCACCCTCCCTTCAGTATCCCTTCCCCTTCTATATCCCTGGATGATGGATACCCCTCACTCCTGGCCGACTCTTGCAGCTTTTTCTTCATCCTCTGACCATCAGTCCAGTCCACCTTCGAGGGAGGTCGGACCTCCGACCAACCTCCCGCTCCCTCCCTCCCATCCCTTTCACTACTCTGGGCATGCTGCACTAGACGTCCGCGTATATCAGATGGCAGATGCGAGATCCGGACAATGCCATTGCTGAGTTGAGAGTGCACTCCGTTCGTGATCAGAGAGAGCATATGACATTGTCAGATAGATCCTATCCTAGTATGGTGGATGAGCAGATACGACAGGGAGCTCAGTCAGCTTCTACATTAGGTCCATTCATCTTGGATAGGGAGCTTCTTCAGAGACTGCCGACATTTTCAAGGGAGGTGCACGAGGAGCCTTATATTCACTTGTCTGAGTTCGAGGAGTTTTGCAGGACACAGATTTATTCAGACATTACTACAGAGGAGATGATGCTGATGACCTTCCCATTCACACTTCAGGACAGAGCCATGAGATGGCACAGACGATTGGGGAGGAGATTCGCTACGTGGGGAGAGCTACGCCGAGAGCTTCTACAGAGATATTTTCTCGAGCGTAGAGCAGAGATGATGCGGTCCTTGATCACCGAGTTTTCAGTTGACCCCCAGGAGACACTGCACGAGGCATGGCCGAGGTTTCTTGACCTCTTGAGGAGATTTCCGGATCACGGACTTTCACCGACAGACCTTATTGAGATCTCCATGCGGGGGATGACCGCAGAGCAGATAGCACTGGTGATTACCACATGTGGCGGTTCACACCGCCGTTCCGACATTCAACTACTGGATACCATCTCGAGTTTACTTTCACAGAGGTCATCTTCACGAGATGTCACAGTCGGGACAACACATGAGGATGTTGCAGTACCAGTGCAGTGTGTCGCATTACATGCGGAGATAGCATCTACACACCAGCCCGAGGACTTGGATGCTCCAGCACCACATAGTACAGAGGAGATGACTGCGATAGCAGAGGTTCTGACCCAGAGTCTACTCGAGTTCCCGTTGGTCTTCCAGCTTGAGTTTGAGTCAGCCCCAGAGTTCTCAGTTGAAGAGTCTTGGATATCAGATCTTCTGATACTCCAGGAGCCGGAGGAGCCCCCGCTTTTACAGCCATTGATTCAGTCACTTCAATGTCCACTCCCGGAGAAGGAAGCTTCTTTTCTGCACAGATATATCTCAGAGTCCGACAGATACCATGACTCGGCCCAGCAACCACAGTTCGATAGGGGACACCACTTTGAGAGACCAGACACATACAATCCCGTATTCGAGCCTTTTCTCCTCCACTTTGACGAGACAGACACACTTGTTGAGGACCAGTTGGAAGCCAGCATTGCCACAGAGTGAGGATCAGCTGCAGACACACTCCGTGCCTCCGCAGTGTTGACCAATACCTTCTCCTGTTTTCAGATTGCTGAGAGCCACATTTCAGATGATGATGCGGCCTGGTGCATCGAGTGGATACTTGACAGCAATGCAGATGCCCTTCTAGATCCTGATCCTCGATTTCTCACCTCTGATCTTGCATTTCTCCCCGAGGGTTATCTGCGGGAGAATGCCATACACGATGAGTACTCGGTTTCACCTTCTGAGAGTGTATTCGATCTGGCGGATCATGAAATCGAGTCTTCTGATCTTTCTGATTCTGAGTCACCTCACCTTGACGACCCTCGCGAGGATGAGCCCATCCTAGAGATATTCGATGATCTACCCGATTGTCTCTATTATATGCATTGGGTATCAGTTTTATTCAAGAGTCTCTTGATCTTCACTATCCACACCTTTTTGAGACACTGATTGCCGTGGAGGATTCCATGACTGATCCATCTTTCTCCACGTTTGATTTCTTCGGCTCCACACTTCCACTCCAGTATGATCCAGAGCCGACGATTTGTTTTGTGCTACCGGATCCCGATCACATACTTCCATACCCTTGGCCGGTAGCAGACACCCGCCTGATTGCATACCTGGGTGTCATTCTTTACAATGTTGATTTTGTCGATGTTCTCATACCAAGACTGCGACGACAGTACGACATTTGCCTTACAGATGCCGTCCTGAACCTTGACACGGCTTTATCCTAGCCTTTGCACCCAGCTAGGGGCGTAAAACCTAGCGCTTGTTGAGAGGCACCTCAACATTATACTCTTTTGTATATACGTATTCCGACTAAGTTTAATCTTTCTTTCTTCCGTGATTGTTTTCACCCCAGGTCCCGCATAGGATTATCTTTGCTATACTTAGGATATACCTCATCTTAAGTATAGGGGGGTGGAAACTTCGTGTTGTTCTCCCGTTCTTTTTCATCACTTCTGTTGTTGCCTATACTTAATGATTCTTCACCTTAAGTATAGGGGGAGTGATGCCCCTCCATCTTGTATATATTTGTTGATCTTCTTTGTGTCTTTCTACCCCTGTTTTGTTGCCTATACTTAAGGATCTTTCACCCTAAGTATAGGGGGGGTAGACCCTGTACATCCGTCACTCGGATTTCCCTTTATGTACAGCTCCCTATACTTAGGATTACTTGATCCTAAGTATAGGGGGAAACACCGAGTTCTCTTCATTCTATTCTTTGATTCATCTTTGTATATAGCCATTCCTTTTCCCTATACTAAGCACGAGTTATGACTTCTTCATCGCTCTTGATCACTCTGAGGACATCGTTCGAGCTAAGTATAGGGGGTGTGTATATATTTCATATATACTTTAGCCATAACTCGTACTTTGTGTGAATGTGTTAATAAATAAAAATGGCTAAAAATCCATAAAAATTAAAGATTTTCCCTTGTATATAAAATTCTTCTTGCATATACCAATTTATTTATCAAATTATTTTTGTACAAATGATTGTAAAAACTTTTTGTGTAAATAGTGTGTAAATATGTGCATATCAAAATTATGTATATAGTATAAAATTTTTCCAAAATGTTTTGAAAACCAAAAGTTTGCAAAAACCTCGTGTAAATTTTTGTACATATTTTGCAAAACTTGCATTCATGCATACATCCATGGTTTCAGAACATTTTTCAAAAATTTTGCACATGTGTAAATATGTGTAAATAGCATCTTTGTAAATATTTGTATAGTTTTTCCTGGATTATAGTTGACATTTAAACTAGCCTGGAATTAAATTGGAAAATGGAGCTTGATTAAGATCTTAATCCACCTAACAATAAGAGGAACCTTAGAGGGCTTAGGATTGAGACTTTTCAGGTCCATTGGGACTTAATTATTTGAGTCCACTAGGCTATGAGCATATGTCATCTTGATGAGCCTAAGTAGAGCACTTAATAACACACGCATGACTCTCAGAGACAATGGCTTTGCTTGCACCAGCGCTTTAGACATAGCTCTCCACGGATGAGGTGGTGAGGAGGCAGTTTCCTTTGGCTTGGGGTAGCATATGAGGGTAGTACTTCTAGGCGGAACCTCTCTTCTTCTTCTAGTGAAGGAAGTGCGTCTCAACTTGGTCTGGTGGTTATGAAGTCTAAAGACAGAAGCCGTGGGTTGCAATAAAGCTTCAAAAGAGGGATAGTCTACTAGCTCAAGAGGAAAAACTCCTTGTATATATGTTGTACCATGTAGATATGTTGTACAGATGCACATGAAAAAAATGTGCAAAAAGAAAAGAACTCCAAAAAAGTGGTGGGTCGGATTGAAAAATTAATAATCCCACCGGAGTGTATATAGTCAAATAAAGCAAAAGCTTATGGTATACATGTTTCATCTTATGGAGCTTGTAGCGGGAGACTCAGCTACACTGGTTAGAGCTCCCAAGGATACATGGCTACACTGGCCATGGTCCATTCTCTTCTTCCCCCTCTTCTTGAGCCGGTTGCACTTGAACTTAGAAGGGAATACCCGGCTTCTCGAGGAAAGAGTTTCTAGACCGAGGCATTAGAGTTACCAGGTTGGGGGAGGTTGTTTCTTTATTACTTCTGAGGTGGGGAGCTACATATCACTTACACCGTACAAGGAAAGATTCATGGTCATTAGAGTTTGTGTATGTAGACTTGTTCTGATCTGGTTTATTGAGGAGTCTTACCCATAGATTGGTGGAACATAGAGGCTGTTAAGTTTTAAGCTTAAGTCCAAATAAGGTTCCGACAAATTAATAATCCAAAGATCTGATCGAGCTCCATCTTTCAATTTAATCAAGGCAAGTTTAATAATCAGCATTGATCCATGCCTTTTCTCCTCTTTTTCTTTTTCTTCTTCTTTTTCACTTTTTTTTCAAATAATTGTTTGCTAAGGGACTAGCAAAGTTAAGTATGGGGGGTGATGAATACCCATTCATCACTCTTTATTCTTTTATTTTAGCTACAAAACCTATGCAAAATACATGTAGATACTTGTAAATAGCAATAATTACCATTCAACATGCATTGTGTAAAAATGAATAATTAGCATGATTTTGTGCATAAATAAAAGAATAAAGAAATAAAAGAAAAATAGGGAGATATTTAGAATAAATATTGAGCGACCTAATCCCAAGGGAGGGCCCAGCATGGGCCTGGCCGCATAAAAACCCAAGTAGGGGGAGATAGGGAAGCTCATGTGTTGTACATACACCTATAAATAAATAAAAATTATTTTCCTCTTATTCAAAATAAAAAGGATGTGTAATTATTTTATATATTTGTAAATATAAAATTAAAATAAAATTGGGAAAAACAAAACAAAAATAAAAATGCCCTTCATCATTGTGTATATGCCATGTACATAGAACCACTCACTTATTTATTATCACTTTGTAAATAAATAATTAAAATTAAATAAAAATATGTATATATTTCACAGTCCATAATGTAAATAAATAAAATAAAAATCACAAAAATAAAAATAAAATAAAAAGAAACAAAATAAAAACCAAAAGCCACCTTGTATATATACCATGTATGCACATAAATAAAACTATTTATTTCACCCTTGTAAATAATTAATAAAAATAAAATAAAAATACCCCTTTATTCCAAATTTTATCTTATAAATAAATAAAATATAAAATTGGAATAATTTGTATAAAAATAAATAATTAAAAATCAAAAATCAAAAATACATATGTATATACATATATATAATAATAATATTTTGTAAATACATAAATTATATTTCAAAAAAATAAATAAAAATCACAAAAAATAATTTAAAAATAAATAAACATTTTTCATGTTTTGACTTTTTTAAAATAAGGCCATTTACTATTTTAAAATGAATTATCAAATAATTAATATTTGGCGGGCTCTGATTGGTCCACGGGGGACGTTGACCCCCGGTCAACTTCCCCCCCCCCCCCAGGACCACCAGAGTCGGGTTTTGTGAGCCCGACCCGATTTCTTCGATTTCTTCCTGCTCGACCCGATCGCCAAACACCTAAACCCCGGGCTCCATTTGTTCCTTGATCATCGGAGACCCTCGCCCGGGGTGGATTCTAGGGGTCCGTGCTCCATGCCTCCATGCCCGATTCAACCTAGTCGGACCCCTCACACTATATAGCTGAACCTTCGGCCGCATTTCCACCCATCTTTGGCCCTCTCCCTCGACGCCAGTGACCTCCTCGTCTTCGTCAGAGTGACAGCCGTGCGGAGATGAGTAGCAGCGAGGCTCGGGCAGCCGGGAGCCACTGATCCGGCGATATCACCGTCGTGCGCCGCCGCGAGGTGCGCCAAGCCTCTGGAAGCGACGAACCCTTGAGGCCATAACCCCGGGAGCTCCGCCAACTCCAGCATAGTCGATTGCACCCGCCAGGTAGCTTCTTTAGCTTGTAGGATAGCTTAATTTTAGGTTTCCCCCAATTCTATTCATTTTGCTCCGCCACAACCATTCACCATCTCCGTCCACCCATCTGCCACTCCGACTCGACCTTCACCTTCGTTGCACTCCTCTCCACCTTCTTCATCCAGCCATCCCCCCTGACTCACCCTGGAGAAGGGATATCGTCCTCCTCTGCCACCACTTCGCCGGAGGACCCCACGCCGCCTCGCCCTCCACCTTTCTCGTTCTCTAAAGGGTCGAGGCAGTTTGCCCTCGACCACGTGGTTCACCTGTGCAGGACAAAACGCGCAAGAGACCTCATCTGGAGGTCCGACTCGGAGGCACAGGCAGCCCCAGGTGCTTTGCTTCGTTGGAGCTATCCAGACGTGCCTGGACTCATCGGAGCTACCCAGCCGCTGCGGATCATCGTCACGAACATTTCGCCCACTTAAGCAGCTCTAGGGGACATCTCCACCGTATACATTGGGCCGGCAAAGTTCGCCGGCGCCGAGTTCTTGGAGATCGTCCCGACACCGTCCGATCACCACCTCAGCCCAGTTCTGATCTCGACCGTTCGTCCACGCCAACTCTCCATCGTCGGATCTATCAGAGGTCTGATCTGGACCATCCACTCAGACGAAGAGGCACCATATCTCCGCCACCGTCCGATCTCCACGTGTCCTCTTCATCACCGTCGATCCAGCGAAGGCTTAGCCTCTATGTTCCACCGTTAGATCCCACACGTGGCATGCTCTCCGCCGTCAGATCCGAGCCAGAGCTCTTTGAAGAGGCGCAGCGCACCTCCACCGTCCGATCGCACACGTGGCGCGCCTCCAGCCCTCAGATAATAAGGGGTAATTTACCCTTAGGCCCTTTTCTTTTCTGTTTTTATTATTTAGTCCTGTAAATATAGAATATAGTTGTTTTTATTTTTGGATAATTGCACTTAGGACCTGGACCTTTATAGTATTTGCATTTTCAACCCTGTATATGTGAGACACATGCTTCGTCACGTGGTTTTTGGAGAAATTGCATGATCTGGGCTTGATGTTTCTATGTGTTATTGAATGAAAGATATGTTTTGATATTTGCATCCATACCCCTGTGAACACTTTTAATCGACATGTGCTGATTTTTGTGGGTATTTTGCAACTTCTTCCCTAGACTCTTAGCACGTGTTGTTAACAAGTCCCGGGAAGTAAGTTTTATTACATATAGTTCCCTCTGTGCCTTGACCATGTGCAGCGCGTGTGCATTCTTGGGAATTTTGCACGACGGTCCCCCAACTTCCTGATTTTGTTACACTTCAGCCCTTGGAAACATATTTTCTCGCATTTAGGTCCCTGTGCACTGTGAGCCTTTGTTTGATTTAAATAAAATATCAAATTAAACCCAAACTGCGTGAAATTTGGATACTTGGCTCCTGCCACTGTGTAAAAATTCTCTAATTTTTGGGTACATTTTTTAGGCTTTTTAATATTTTTAAAAATTCAAAAACAGTTGTTTTTAGGTCTGTCCAAATTAGAAAATCATAAAAAAAATATAAAAACTCTCTCAAAAATTCTAAAAAAAATTAGGGAAATTTTTTCTATGTTTCTACGTGTTATTGAATGAAAGATATGTTTTGATATTTGCATCCATACCCCTGTGAACACTTTTAATCGACATGTGCTGATTTTTGTGGGTATTTGCAACTTCTTCCCTAGACTCTTAGCACGTGTTGCTAATAAGTCCCGGGAAGTAAGTTTTATTACATATAGATCCCTCTGTGCCTTGACCGCGTGCAACGCGCGTGTATTCTTGGGAATTTTGCACGAGGGTCCCCCAACTTCCTGATTTTGTTACACTTCAGCCCCTAGAAACATACTTTCTTGCATTTAGGTCCATGTGCACTGTGAGCCTTTGTTTGATTTAAATAAAATATCAAATTAAACCCAAATTACGTGAAATTTGGACACTTGGCTCCTGCCACTGTGTAAAAATTTTTCTAATTTTTGGGTACATTTTCTAGGATTTTTAATATTTTAAAATTCAAAAATAGTTGTTTTTAGGTCTGTCCAAATTAGAAAATCATAAAAAAAAATATAAAAACTCTCTCAAAAATTCTAAAAAAATAGATATTGTTACTTTTGTTGAGTTTGTTTTTCTGTGCATTTTGGGCTTATTTTGGATATTGAAAAAACCTAAAAATTGAAAAACCATTAAACTCATAAAAATTCTAACAAATAGTAGAAAATTCCAAAATAATAAACTCTTTTCCTGAATTTTCCTTGTTGTCTATATTTGTCATAAAAATTATCTCCAGGCTTTTATAGATTAATTTGGTATTTTAAATTGATCTTTCAAGCTGATTGGACAGTTTGCTTGTGTTTTTGTCTTCTGGGGCTTTTAGAAAATTCTAGAAAAATCTCAAAAATTCACCAAAAACAGTAAAAAACCTAAAAAAACATAAAAATATTTTTGTTGAATTTTTGGAGCTTTTTAGAGTATTTAAATAATTTGTTGATTGTGCTTGTGTCTTGCCTTTTATTATTTTCTCTTCATTATTCAAAATCCAAAAAAATATAAAAACAATTAAAAACCACCAAAAACACATTTTTCCCTTCTTTGTGAGTTGACTGCTTCGTATGCCGCAAGGCCAACTCGTGCTCCCTGAGTCCGACCCTGAGTGCTACACCAGGCTAATCTCATAACCAGGGACACTATTTGATTTTCTTATTTTATCTGCTTTATTGGTGGTCTGCTTCTATTTTTCTTGATTGAGCTGATTTCTCGAGCGACTGAGGTCGCAACGACCTTAGTTATCTGATTTACCTCAGTTGTTCGGATTTTCGGGTTATCACTGGGCAGCAGCAGTATCCCCCTCCTCCATACCAATAGTATTAGCTTCCTCCTCCGCAACAACATCAGCAGTCCCAGCCTCAGCCTCCCAACCATCAGCAACAACATGGTCTGCATGCTGAAACTTCTAAGGAGGTTCCAGTGAACTCCACCCTAGATTGCTTGGCCCAACTCGTGAAGGGTCTAGTAGAGATGACCAAGAAGCTCGACAACCGGACTCCCACTAAAACTCCTATTCTAGCGTAGGTTGAAGAAAATCCCAAAATTTTGAAAAGGAAAAAGCAGGTAGAATGTGATGTCATGTCTACACCTATAGAATCAGGTGATTGTAATATTGCTTTACCTGATGGTGTCACTCTTAGGAGTG
Organism: Ottelia alismoides; assembly: GCA_037367405.1. Lineage (NCBI taxonomy): Eukaryota > Viridiplantae > Streptophyta > Magnoliopsida > Alismatales > Hydrocharitaceae > Ottelia > Ottelia alismoides. The sequence goes on from JAZKJV010010138.1 coordinate 70,232, forward strand.
GTAGGACTTTGCCTCTATCTACTGCAAGCAAGGGAAGAATAAAGCTTTAACAGGTGAATCGTCATCTTTTGCATCAGTCCCGCCAACTACATGTTCAGGTGCGCAGAAGAAGGAAGAGGAGCCATGCCAGATGTCACCCTCCAGCATCGCCATCAACAAAAAGAACAAAAAAATCAAAAAAAGCAAAAGGACCAAAAATATGATCGCAATCGACATGAAGCCGCACTAACCACAGAGGAACCAGCACCAGTAGACAATCCCACGCCAGCCAACGGAGCAAAGACCGCATTTTTTGCTTGTCCACCAGCAGCAGCACCTTCGTCTTCAACATGTACACCTTTTTACGATCCGGGTGTACAAAATATCATGGATAAGAATTTTATTGTAAATAGGAACACTACTTTTTATTTTAGCTCTATAAATATTCTTTTTCTAGATGCAATAGAAAAATCCAAAATTTTGCAAAAAGAAAAGGTGCATTATCTGATCGATGAGTTGTGGATATTCTTAGCAATTTAACTGTTGAGATCTCGTTGATGAAATCCATGGAATACATGCTTGTTGTGAAGAAGGGCTTAAAGGAGGCATGTACAAAAAAGCGTCGGCCAACCCGTAACAACAGACATCGGTACATCGAGAGGCACATCCTTACCATGACCACAATTGCAGCCATCAACAATCTCCCTCAAAAGAAGCAAGATAAAGGAGCACCTTTGATAAAATGCGAGATTTTCGACCAAGTCTTCGAGCGGGCCTTGATTGACAGTGTTTCTTCCATCAACCTCTTGCACTCGTCATTGTTACAAGAATTCAGGTTGGGTCCACTCAAGAAGACACACATGATACTTCAGTTCTTTGATCGATCCATCAAGCGATCATGTAATCTGTTGGAAGATCTTGTCGTAAAGGTACAGGATATGCAGTATCCTGTTGACTTTTTGGTCCTTGATATGGACTCTCTTGCACCATTACTTTAGACCCCTATTATCCTTGGATGACCATTCCTGCGAATCGCAGAGGCCGTAGTTGAATATGGGTCTAGGAGGATCATGTTCAGCTCGAGCAATCACAGAGTTACAATATTCATGGCCAGTGAGCAAAAGATAGTATCTTATGAAATTCATGTCGCACCGCCTGAAGCAGACCGTGACTTTATTATCGAGATCAGAGACAAAGACCTCTTGTTGAATGAAATAAGAACCCTGGAAATCCTCTCTCTTGAGGAGGATTGGAAAAGCACGGTCAACACAAGCTCTGAGGGCACTTGGGAGACATAATCCAATTTGTTGATGAACCTCTTTGAGTCAGATAATTCATGACAATATGAACATGATGAATTCATTACAAATATATTCGACACATTATTAGTTGAACAAGAAGCCATTAAGGTACGCAGTAATTCTAAAGTCATGGCAGATTATCAGCCGACCAACACATTTTCAGAAGTAACAAAGAAGCAGACAAGATTAGAAACAGAATTAAAGCCACTTTCGACAGGCCTTAAGCTGCTTTACTTGCATATGAAGAGAACATGTATCTGGTCATCATTAGTAGTAGGCCGATACCGGATCAAGAATCTCAACTTCTTGAGATTCTAGAAAAGAACCGCAAGGCACTTAGTTGGCACGTCTCAGATTTCCGCATGATAAATTTTGCTATGTTCTCACACCATATCTACTTGGAAGAATATCCCAAACCATCATGGGAGTTTCAAAGGAGATTGAACCCAAATATGTGGGACGTCGTCATGAAAGAGATCACGAAATGGTGTGATACAAGCTTCGTTTACCCAATTTCTGATTGAAAATGGGTCAGCCATATGCATGTAGTTCTGTAGAAATCCGGGCTCACCATGGTTACAAATGTCAGAGAGAGGAGATTTCTACTCGGATATCAACATCTTGGCGTGTATGTGTTGACTATCGCCGCCTTAATACAACAACCAAGAAGGACCACTTACTCTTGCCGTTCATTGAGCAAGTGTTGGAAAGACTAGTTCTTCTATTTTCCGGATGGGTATTTCGGATACAACCAAGTAGAAATCTCCCTAAAAGACCAAGAGAAGATGACCTTAACTAGCAAATTCATCACCTATGCTTTCAGGAGAATGCCCTTTGGATTGTTTAACCCATCAGCGATATTACATAGATGCATGCTTGCAGTTTTTACCAAGATGGTAAGTAGTTTTCTCGATGTGTTTATGGATGATTTCTCTGTCTATGGTGACATCTTCTATTCCTATCTTGAGCACATGTACATAGTACATCAGAAATACCGTGAAGTCAATCTTGTGTTATCTTGGTAAAAGAGCCACTTCATGGTCAAAGAAGGGATTGTGCTGGGTCACATCATCTCCAAACGTGGCATGGAGGTCGACCTAGCGAAGGTGGATGTGACGACAAATCTAGAGCCACCTCAGACAGTCTGAAATGTGAGGTCATTCCCGAGACATGTGGGTTTCTACAGGAGATTCATTCATGACTTCAGCCCCATTGTCCGACCTCTCACAGAATTGTTGTGTAAGGAGATTGAGTTCCATGTTGATCTTCAGGTTCTCCTTTCATTTAATCAGCTGAAGGAGCTCATCACTCTAGCTCTCATCCTATAACCATCGGATTGGTCTCTCCCTTTTGAGATCATGACGGATGCGTTAGACTTTATAGTTGGGGTTATTCTAGGATAACACAAAGACAAGGCACCCTATGCCATTCACTATGCCAGCAAGACATTGAACAAAGCTCAAAGAAATTACACTGTGACAGAGAAAGAATTGTTGGTTGTGGTACTTGCCCTTGAGAAAATCAGATATTATTTGCTTAGATCTAAACTCATCATCTACACTGAACACTCTGCTATCTGATACCTACAACAGAATAAGGATGCCAAGCCTATACTGATTAGATGGATCCTTCTCCTCTAGGAGTTCAACTTGGAAATCAAAGACAAGCCTGGGGTTTAGAATGTAGTAGCAGATCATCGCTCCAGGATAGAGCAGAAAGAGCCTCCACTAAGCAGTACATCCATCACATGCACCTTTCCTGACGAGTCGATCCTGGTTGTGGATTCACTCCCTTGTTGATATTGCGAACTACCTTGTTTCTGGTGTAGTCCCACAAGATTGGATGAAAGTCAAGAAGGACAAGTTCTTGCCCACCATCTATTTCTACCAATGGGAAGATCCACTCTTATTGAGGGAAGGAGCGGATTGTATTTTATGCGGGTGTATTCCTCAGGAGGAGCGTCAACCTCGAGCAATGACATTCCCTCGAATCTGGTGGACACCACTCTAGAGATAGAACGACGGCGAAAGTATTACAGTATGGCCTCTGGTGGCCTACACAATTTAAGGATATCACAACATACGTCAAGCATTGTATTGACTGTCAAATATTAAAAGGTACCCTTACAGCTAAAGATCCATGCCCATAAAGTTCATTCAGATCGCAGATGTATTTGATTCTTGGGAGATTGATTTCACGGTACCCTTTCCCAAGAGTCAGGAATACGAGCACATCCTTCTTGTTGTTGACTACGTGAACCGTTGGGTTGAAATTATCCCTGCTCATGCCGTAGACAACCGTACAGTGTGTCTGTTATTCAGAGAGAACATTGTATCGCGGTTTGGGGTTCCAAAGATACTGATATCAGATGGGGTAGTCACTTCACTAACAGAGAGGTTAAGAAATTATGTAAGGAGTACAACATCAAGCATCGAGTTGCATCTCCTTATCATCTACAGACCAATGGCATGGCGGAACTATCAAACAGAGAAATCAAGATGATTCTGCAGAAGCTTGTGAAGTCGGACAAGAAGAATTTGTCCCAACTCTTGGACTCAGCCCTTTGGACTTACATAACTGCTTACAAGTCTCCCTTGGGCATGTCTCCCTACCATCTTTTATACAAAAAACCATGCCATCTTCCCACGGAGTTAATTCATAAATCATTGTGGGTTGTCAATATTTGCAATTTGAACTCACAAAAAGGTGGTCAGAAAAGAAAAGAGGATCTGATATGCTCCTAGAATTCTGAGGCTATGCATATGATAACACATTGATGTACAAGGATAAGGTTAAACGCTGGCATGATTGGCACATCATATGAAAGACCTTTGAGACGGGAAAGAAAGTGTGGCTATTTGATGCAAAGCTGAAGATATGCCCGAGCAAATTAAAGAGTAAATGGACAAGGTCATTTCCAAGTGTAATAAGTGCATGACAATGAAAGCATTATGATATCATAATTGTCTCCTAACTGATGAATTCGCGATTCATCATCTAAATATCTTGATCTTAGAAAAATCCATGAATAAAACCTCAAATAAATGTCCATAAAATCAATAAATTAACAAAATGACTCTTGTAAATAAAACACGCTAATTATGTATATCAGATTGTACAAAATAAATTAACAATAAAAAGCCGCAAAATAAAGAGTTTTTCGTCTGTAAATAGCCCAAAACTTCATGTATTTTTAATAATTTCATTTCAACTCCTTTTCAGCTAATTCTTTCTCTAACTTGTTCATAAAAATGTATATAAAAATATAAAATAAATTCCACCTCAAAATAAATGCTCCTAAATCCCAAAGAGAAAAAAAGCTGTAAAGTCCAAATTCCCAGCCAAATTCCCGCTCCGTATGAACTCCAAATTCACCAAACTCAATTTTAAAGTTTTAAGTTAGAAAATTATCTATCCAATGGAATTGGTTTCATTAAAATCGGAGCTCGTTTATAAAATATGGGTTTGGGACATAAGTGTGCATTGTATGTAATGTAAATATTCATTCTTTCTTCATTTTTTATTTATTTTTTAAATTATTAAAGAATCTAAAAAAATATTATTGTGTTGTATTTTATTTCTATTATTTATTGTATTTTTCTATTGGTAAATATCTCTTATTAAAAATACAAAAAATATAATATTAGAAAAGCAAAAAAATGTACATGTTATTTGTCTTCTTTTGTAAATTCTCCATTATTTTTTCTTCTTTATATTTTATTGTATTTAAGTAGCCTACTTTATCTTATGATTTATTTTTTATTTAATTTCTATTCTCTACAATAACCACCCATTCAACTCCACTCTTCCACCATTTTTTCTAACTTCTAATTCAACTCCACCTCCATTCTAACCTCCATTTTTTCCATCTCTTGTTATACATCCCATCATCCTCATTTTGCACTTGATCCATATTTATGTGAGGAGAGCCTAGTTCCCAAAGTTGAGTCGGTGACACGACGCAACTGCGTTCGAGCGACGACAACCCTCTCTCCGGTAAGATCCGTAGGCTTCTTGGCCAACATCGCAGCCGCATCCATGTGTTGCTCGAGCTCATCGTTCGCCGGTGATTTGAGTAAAGATCGTTCTTGTTGTAAGCACATCATAGGTGCCTGCGTCCATCATAGGTAAATTTTCCCTTTTTAACATTAATAATCATTTTCATTATCTTGCATTTTTATCACATCACCACCCACCCTCCTCCATTTATCTTACTTTATCATATTCCCACCACTATCACCACATCCTCATATTTAGGTTTATTTTCTTCTATTCCATTTAAGAAAACTAAAAAATAGAAATTTTTGAAATTAAAAAAAAACACAAAACACAACAGTAAAAAAAATCATAAAAATTAAAAAAAAATAAAAAAAAACCAGCAGCGGTGGGCAGCACACACCGTCGCCCACCACCACTAACTCCTCCTGGCCGATCATCCTGCCGGTGGCGCGCCAGCCTTCCAGCAGCCCCCGCCGGCCACCTCCATGCATGTGGATGTACCCAGCCCCTGCAGTCAGCAGGCAGCGCTTACCCCCCACCATCGGATCACCGCTCCCTCGGCATCTCAGCCATCCGCCATGCCCCCAACGGTGCCGCCTTCAGCAACTCCAGCCGCGGCCGCCCTTCCCTCCCTCCAAGTGTGGCCGCCCGTAGGCCCTCCAGTACTATGCAGCCGTAGGTCCAAATAGCTGCGACCGCGCAAGCGTGCTGCCACTCCAGCCATCAGCGTTCCACCCTACGCCCATCCTCGTGCGGCCTACCTGCCGACGTCGCTCACTCCCCCTCTGCGAGCCCGTACGTAGCACCGCTCTATCTAGCGCCATGCTGTCCCCCTTCGCATCTCGACCGCCTGCAATAAACGAAGACGAAGGTGGATTCCTTTTTTATTTTTTATTATTTATGTAAATATTACATGTTTTACCCTATATATTTCTTTATTTGCAAAGTAGTCCCTGTACTTAAATATTTCTAAGTTTTCTTTTCTGGATTGCAAGGATAACCCTCTATTCATATAGCAAATTAGACATTAATATTGCATTATTTATTTCAATGAAAAATATTATGGAATTGACCAACTAATTATCTGTCATGTGGATATTAAAGGGTATTTTTCTGGTGTTTAGATAATTAATTTAAAATTTTCTAGTGAAAACTTGCTTATTCTACTCAATTTTAGCTCTTAAATTCATATCTAACTCACAGTTGCTCGAAAAATTTCACAAAAATCATGAATGATGCCATGAAGTATTCTTTAATTGTGATCCAATTGGATTTGTCTAGTGCCTTGAATAAATTGTAGAGAGATTTTAGTAAATGATTTTTAATTAAATACAAAGATATCTTTTTTATGAAATTTCAAATCTCCTGAATTCCACATAAAAATACCGATGTGAGATAATTCACATTCTAGCTAATTTATTAATGTGGATTTATTAGAAATTAATTATTCAATATCACTCTATTTTCGTTAAAAAATCCATAAAAATCATATTTTTCAGAAAATTCCAAAAAATTATTGTAGATGCATTGCATCATGTTCTATTTCCTGTAAATTTTTCAAAATTTTTGAATTCTGTTTGTTTGAAAAATTGTGAAAAAAATCATAAAAAGTGTGCATTTTCATTACTGCATTTTAATTCCTAAAATTCCAAAAAAAATGTGTTTTATACTCATCTCTGGATTAGGGTTCTAGGAAAAATACAATTTGGCTAAATCTAATTAATTTTCTATTAAAATTTGATTTGGCTAAGTTGTGTGCTTTCTTACTGTCTTAATTCACCCGCATATTGCATCTTACATTCATTTTGCAAAAAAAATATTTAAAAAATCCGCATTGGAAATCTAGTCCTAAGTTTTTGAATTGACCAGAAGTTGTTCCTTTTCATCCATGTGTTCAACCCTGGGCTTGCCCGAGATATAAATTAAAGCTGAGACACTCTTCACGGAGATCTTCTCTCGGTTCTGACTAATTCTCTAAGTACACATACTACAACGAACACAAATTAAATCATGTGCTCAGCGGTCCATCAGATGGCATCGTTGCCAGGGGCAAACGGCTTAAGGATTAATTTGAAAAATTAGATTTAGATTTTCACCTACTCGGGTAGTCTGACCACTGAGACACCTTGTAAGTAATCCATTTTATCTCAATTATTTCTATTCACTTTTTTATACATATTTTATTGTTAATCTCTCTAACATAAATTTTATTTTCCTTGCGAGGGTCTGGTTGACATGGAGTGCATCGGAGGTCGACAGACGTGACGCGCGTCGATTGCTGAAGAGCAAGAAAATCCAATTTATTTTCAACAGAGTTTTTGTATTTTTTTGTAATTATCGTGTTGTAATAATTTAGGTAATTTGTTCCTTTATGGTGACTTTTGTTTGAGAGCTCACGTGTATAAAAAGACTTGGACATTATTTTGTGGTGTGTTAAGACCTGATTCACTCTCTAGTGAGGGAGGGGCTCGACTTGAGTGGTGAATTTAAGGATAGGGCACACAGTAGTATAGCATCAAATTTGTTTGTGCCCATCGTAATTTAGGTCACACATATCTTAGAAGAATCACTTATCTGATAAGATTCATAATGAGACGCACATAGACACTTACTACTTAGCTTAAATTAAATCAATTCTTCCCCGCTAATAATATATTGTTTAGGTGTGGTTTTCTCGATCTGCATGCATTTAGTATAACTTTAAGAATTAAGTTTTGCATAACGCATGGAGAGTGCTAGGATTCACTGTAAGTATACCTTCTTTTGAGCATGCATCATAGTTTCACGTTTGCATTCTGATTTCTGATTCCCCTCTTGTTTTATAACTTAAAGTCAAAAAGGAAATTGGGACTTAACGGTAGATGTGCTTTTGTGTTCAGATAAATTTCACGTGATAACCTAACTCTAAACTTAGGACTGAATTAAGCAGGTCGATTAAGAAAATCAGAATAAAAAGAAACTTGTTCACGGGTGCAAAAAGCCCTCATTGTTTGATTTACTTGCTAGTGAGAGAGAGACAACCCAAGGATAGAGCCAAGCCAGGATTTCTTACATACCACTGGTTTCTTTATTTTTAGACTATTAGCTATTTTTCAGTGAGAGATACGGGTAGCCGGTAAACGGTCCGGACTTCCTTAGTAGAGTAGGAGGTTTAGAGGGCGCCTTAGTCCTCAAGGAATGGGTAGCCATATTTGTACGGCCCATACTTACTCCTATATTAGCTGAAAGTATGTCCAACTAATCATAAGAACAGGCCAGTCTGTAGGAAAATACGGAAACCTAACATCTCGTTAATCTTTCCAAGATTGCATTTATCACCAACTAAAATTGACCAGATAATTTGGTCGAACCCTTACGGCCATCACGTGTTGAGTTGGTGAAATTGAGGGTTTTAATTGTGTTTGTATGTTGTGAGTTTATACATTTACGTGCACCGTAGAACTAGCGCCTCATTGAATATCGTGTTCTAGTCGGTTCTCTTGACATCGAAGATGACTAATTGGGGGGGGTGTTTATTCAGACTTTGCGAATATCTCGTTGAACCCACCAAGAAGTATGTCTTTAAAGGCGTAGGAGCAACTTGGACCAACCTGTACTCATGACCCTCTTGATCCCAGGATCACCCACTCTCAGGATGGTTACTCTTAAACCATTTCCTTTCTCTCTTCTCACCTCACCGAGGACGACCTTCACCTCGGTGAGAATATCTTGATTCATAAATCCTCTTCTAATCAAGAACACATTGCCGATTCAAGACCTAAAGAAGATACAAGAAAAATGCCTCTGAAGAAGAAAGAAGAGGAAGAAGAACACCTTGAAGATCCGATGAGAATGGTACTTACCAGATTAGTTGCATCTGAGTAGCAACACGCATTACTCAGAGCTCAGTTAGGACAGCTTAAGGTTGGGGTGGAACCACCAATGGATGCGGCATATAACCTCGAAAAATACCGAATTCAGAATTATTTGAGTTCGGTCGAACCTGAAGTAGATTTTGAGTTGAAGCCGCAATTTTTGAACTTGTTGTCGCACTTTAATGGGAATGCTTTTGAGGAACCATACGTATTCCTAAGGGACTTTGAGCTCATATATGCTAACCTCAGACATCCTATGGTTAGCCAGGATTATATTAGGCTCACAGCCCTTCCATTAGCCTTGGGTAGTAAAGCCGACTACTGGGTAAAGAACTTGGGAGTCACAGTCACCACTTATGCCCAGTACAAGGACCTGTTTCTAAAGAAGTTCTACCCGCTGAGTAGGACTAACACGATGAGGATGCGCATTACAAGTTTTTTCCAATTACCCCATGAAGCCTGTTGACACGATTTTATGCGGTTTAAAATTATGATTTAATCAAGTCGTTGTTTTCCCACGATAAATCGGAATCAAACAAATAAAGTTACAACTATGAGCACGATGAAAGTATGCAAAAAGTATGCGGCAAGTAAGGATCGAATCCACATGGACCAAGCAAATTTGCGATATGTGTTCTTCTTTCTAACTTGATGTGCGTCAAGTAGAGGATCGAATCCACATGGACCAAGCAAATTTGCGATATGTGTTCTTCTTTCTAACTTGATGTAAATTTTAATCTATTGAGACGAAAGAAAAAATATGACAGAATGTGATCTATGGTGGAAACACTTTTTAGAACTTAAAGTAAATGAAGGAGGGAATGAATGCAACTGAATAAGAAAATGATGGGGTGAATTGCAAATTAAGATGGAAGAAAAATTACTAAGTAAAAGTTATATCAAATAAGGATGGAGAATTGCATTACATGTTATAAAGAAAAACTAGAGTCAACAAAAGATATTCCCAAATAAATATTTTATCACCTTAACTTAAACAACAACTAATACAATAAAAATGCAAGAAAGATATAAAGATTGAGAATTGTTTCTTCCAAAATCAACTTAAACAAACTTAAACATCATGATGAAATTGCAAGAAGTAAATAAGATAAGAAAGAGAGTCTTCTCTATCAGATCTTGCGAATCTAAAATGGAGACGATGATGGTGTTGGATGTCGAGGAGCCGGGCGCACGAGTTGGTGGGAACACCAACGGGGCGCACAATGATCCGGCCACGTGGGGAGGTGCTGGACACGTGCTAGGCCACACGAGGAAGGAGCCGGATGCGTGGGAGGTGGAATCGGAGTGCACGAAGAAGGAGCCGAAGTACGCAGAGAAGTTGTTGATCGCGCAAGGTGGAGGAGGAGGCCGCTAGGTTGCAGGTTGCACAACACGTAAGAGCAAGGAGGACGGGGAAGGGGTTGTTGCCGGCTACGCCATCATCTGCATGAGACAGAGAGAGAGAGAGAGAGGGAATAAAAGAGAGAGCGGGGGCGTAAGAGGGGAGGAGCCTTGCATTTGCATGGGGTCCTTTTATAAAGGCCCTATGCATCTCTTCAACATGAAGAGTCACATGCATGTAAGGACAAAAGCAATTAATTTCATTCACGCATGGGGAGAAGAGAGGAATTAACATGGCCGATTCTTTCATTTGCATGGGGGATGGTCTTAATTTATATTAGTCATATGCAACTTTTCAAAGGGAAGTGAAAAGTCACATGCATATATGACAAAAACAATAACTTCATATAAGACAAAAACAATAAAGACTTTCATGTATGGGAAGGATATGGTCGGCTACAATTTGTGGGAAATGGGAGAGAAAAAGAGAGAATGAATAAAGGCGGTACACATGCATGTATGACATTTAATGAGTGGGAATTTTTCACTCTCACCCTTCCCCATTTCTTTCCAACAAAATGTAAGAGATATTTTTTTGTAGAGCCAAGTCAATATGTTGATTAAATTAGTGCTCTATGAGTGTAGTCAATTTCTCTCTGGTAAATCTGATTAATGACGATAATATTTTATCAGATGTTTCCTTGATATTATGATGATTTTATACGCTTATGTGCTTGGAATAATGTAGACAAATATTATGTGAATTTAGAGTTTGTAACCTAGGAGTTGATATTGTATTCCACATAATTTTGCCTATTATCACAGCATATCATGTAATCATCACACCCCCATACTTAAATCTTGCTAGTCCTGAGCAAGAAATAGATGAGTAATAATAAAGGATAGGGAAATAGCCAAGATAGGTTGGGTGAGGGTTTACAGCAGCCATACCCACAAAGTTTTGAGTTTTCAGATCCTAACCACACAAATACACAAACTTCAGTAGAGTTGACCCATGGATTAATGATTTTCTTGAAATAGTCGACTTGACTTGAGTTTTGTAGTTTCAACAGCCTCTTAGTTCCAACAAAATCAGACGTGGTTTCAGAAGGTCGATCAGGTCAGCTCATGTTGGACATGCAAGCCCACGACGAGCCATTATGCAATAAATGTTATTGCACATATCATTCCCTGATCTGAAATGAAGATTAAATAATTTGCATAAATACGTCCCTCTGTATAATTAGGGTTATGTACCATGGCCATCTTAATAATCATACAGCTGTTGATTCAATAATTGAATCATAGAGGTTGGTGCTTGGATGAATATCTAAAGGGTTAGATTGAGGACCCATCAAGCACCGTCAAATGATTGTTAAGAGATGATCTCCAGCCTGAGTAGGAGATGGCAATCCTTTCTCACATAGGCTGATATCTGACCGACCTCTTGATGCAGGTCCTCTGCATGGGAATAGTGATTCGGAGGTGTCAGATTAGTTAGGTCAATGGGTTGACTTACGGAGATCGAGATAACCTAAGTCCTATGTTGAATGTTGTCACAGCATAAGCACGCATCCTCTGACCGGAGACAGAAGTATTGCTATATGTCTGAGTATTACATTTGGCAGACCGATAGGTTGATGGCCTAACCAAGGTCTATACACCGGCGAGCTGGTGTGCATATAAGGGAATATGAGCAATACGATCTCTCAAAGGGATCATACAGGTTCACTACTAAACCGGAAGACATGAGCTCACTCATGAGATATTGGGAAGAATCAAATTCCGTGCACGGTCATCTTGCTTTGGAAGCTTGACTGAATTTGTAGGTTTGATATATATACTTTTGGAAAGTATATGATCAAGACCTAGGTATGATATATGCTTTTGGAAATTATATGATCGATACCAAATCCCAATAATCAAATGAGAAACTTACTGATAAAACCCTAAAGAAGATAGTATAAAATTGATCTTGATCTTCGGGTTGATCATGGGTCTTCCAGTATGTAGGATGTCAGGTATTGGGAATACCTGAGGGTGATGTGATCATAAACGATTGTATAACCATGACGCTTCCATTCCGAGGGAGTGATGAAACAGGTCTGGATTTTAGTGACTCCTCTAAGTAGAGAAGCAATCTGATCTTGATCCAAGTGTTGGACATTGGTTTGAATGAGATTCAGATGCAATGAGAAGATTAGATTTGCGGTCTTGATTTAACCAAGCATCTGTGGGAGGTTCGTACGATCTGGATTTGAGACGAGATCTCAACATCCAAGTCACTATACGTGGAACAATACAATCACCCTGTCCTTATCTCCAAGTATCTGCGGAGAAAGCACATTATTCTTGAAGGGGTTCAAGAATAATTCATTTGATGAATTACATATCCAAGTAAGATGGACTTGATGATTAAATGAGATTTAATAATCAAGCATAATATGAATGAGATTCATATTGTGAGAATAATTATCCGAGATAATTAAATGAGATTTAATTATCGAGAATAATATGAATATGATTCATATTATGAGAATGATTATCCAAGATAATTAAATGGGATTAAATTATCAAGGAAATACAAATTGTGGATAGTGCTATCCATAATATATGAGCATATATTATAAATGTGATTTATAATATATTAGAGAGAGAGCACCTTTGTAAATAACATTTGTTAATTGTTAATGTGAATTAGATTCACATTAAGAAATTAATTGGAAATGTAATTCACAAATTAGTTTGGGCTGTGAATATGATTCACATATTTTTCAATGGCATGATTGAAATATTCACAAATTAATATGGAATTAATTTGGTGAATAATTCTGTGATAATGGTTGTTAAAAATTAGATTAAGAAATAATAAATAGAATAAAAAGGGAGATAAAAAATCACCACAAAAAAGGTGGCATCACCTATAGGTGATGCTCCCTAAATTTGTGGGTGATTTAGTTATCACTTTTTTTATGTTATTATCTCTTGATGATTCATTTCTGTTAAATTAAATTGTGTTGATAATATTGCAACATATATTTAATTTAAATATAAATTAATCTTGTTGGTTTTAACCGACAACAATCATAGCCATTGATTATTATATAGAATCCCATGGTCGTTGGATCTATGTGTCCCATGGATTGAGATCCATTGGATCCCAAACTAATATAAAAGGAGGGCTAACCTAGACTTTCATGTACACTACTAAGAGTTGTAGAAGCCTACTACTCTCTCTCTCTCTCTCATTCTCGTCTACCATCTCTCTCCCTCTCTCTCAATTTCAAGTGGCTGACCATCTTGAATATTGAGGAGGAGAGTATCTCGCCTTCGCCTTAGACGACTCAAGGATCTCCTTCTTCTTTGGGGTTGCTTGCTCTAAAGGAAGACGACGGATTTCGTTTGACGAAATCAGGGGATTCATTGCTTGGATCTTCATCGAGGATTGCGGGAGGAACGTGACTCATCATCGTGCCCGAAAGTGCGTTCTTCGTGGATCGGACTTAAGACAGGAGGATCTCTTGTTTGGGATCTCACGATTACAACAACGCTCCAAGAGGTATTCCTTATACTTTGTGGTTTGATGAAACGATCTGAGAAGTGTTCTCGTGATCATGTGGTTTCATCTTTAGATTTAAAATTTTTAATTTCCGCTGCATCTAGCGACTAGTGCGACTAGTTGCTCCGATTGCATATGATGCAATCGACACGCTTCCGTGATGCGCTTAAGGATTCTCAATATCCTTCAGCTCATCCCTAAGAAACAAGTATTCGCTTTGACTTTGAATGGATATAAACAGTGTTAGCGATGTTTTAGCTTTCGTAAGTCAAGAGAACAAGCTAATCAACACAATCTATCAAGGTATCGAATGATTCCCTACACATATAGCCTCAGTCCTCACGTGAATTCAGGCATATTCTATTTTCACCCAAGTATGTCAGCATAAAAAGAATAGGTCATAATTTTTTTGGAAAATGGGACTTAACTTTCGGGGTTTTTCGTAGACCGCTTTGGTCCATTGCTCTCATTCTTTTCCTTTTGCAGAGCATAACCCTGGACCTCTTTGGGCCTCTTTTAAAAATTAGGTAACATCATTGAGCTGCTATCATGTCTTTTTGGTGGAGAAAGGTTATTTGTGGTCTTCTTTCATTGCTTTTGCTCCGTACATCTTTGCGTGATTGGTGGTTTTTGGCATTTGTATTGTGATATGCCTTTTGTGGTGTTTTTGTTTTGGATTTGGCATCAAAAGGTAGTATCGGCTTAATATTGACTTCGGAGGCACGATACTGGCTTATTTGTTGAGATACTTAGACTAGAGAGATCATGTTGCCCCTAAATCAAGTTCCTTCATTGGCTATAGATAAGGTTCAGGCATTGGCACAACCAAGAGGACAACTCCTCACCTAAACTAGATTGTAATTGTATCTCATAAACTAAACTCAATCAAGCTAAGTGCAAGGTGTAGTTTCTTAATATCCATTGAAGAGTTTAAGAGTGCTACTAGTTGCTCAGGTGATCTAGTTAGATACAGAAGTTCATTCACCAGTAGAGTTAGAGGAACTGAGAGAATAAAGTCCACATGGACCTGAAGAAAGCTTAAAAACTCATGCCTAGTTAAATTCTGATGAAGTTAAGTGGATTAGGGTCAACTAAACCTCAATCTATGATCTATGCAATGAAGAGCTGATTTCTCAAAAGATAGGATAAAACTAGGAAGGATGTATTTTTAGTGGTTTTCTTGCTTTTGAAAATATATTTTTAGGATAAATTATGAAAAATTTTTGAAGATTTTTTTGATGTTTTGAAAAGTATGCAATTTTGAAAACTATGCAGACACCCCCCATACTTATCAGAAACCATGTCCTCATGGTGAAAACAAGGTATAATAGGAGGATCAGAAGGGTTGAGTGATTGTGAAAAGTATTTTTTGTTTTTTTGTGAAGTGTGGAGGTGGACCCCATAGTTATCTAATGCAATGCAGTAAAGAGAAGGATACAAAGAAAGGAAAAGGTACCTATGGATGTGGACCCACTAAATGTTGTTGGTTTAACGTCCCAACTCGACGATTCAGCTTATCAAGAGTATCCAGTGTTGCGTGTGAGTACAGAAGATGTATTCAGAAAATCCAAATGAAACTCTTGGTATGATACAGATATCTTGACCCAGATGTGAGAGTGTGGTTGATGAATTTGATAAATATGTGCTCTCATTAATACGGAGAAGACATTAATTGGTTGATGAATCGGAATGAGAGACGAACCAGTTTGGTCTTGGATTGGATGTGATGGGAGGGAAATGGGTGGACTGGTGAAGGGCTCATGGAACAGATATGATGTATTGAAGTCGAGCTCTACATGATCAAGAATTGATTCCTCCATGAGGTCCTCTGTATATTGTGATAAATCATCATTTTCTCTCAAATAATCATCATGGCTATCCTTGGTGGCATCTATTGTGAATTTCGTTTCAGTTCTCTTCTTGAGCCACAAAGATGATTCTTTCCAATACATATGATTAGGAGATTCAGAGGTCAGGAGCAGGGGAGTGTTGGCTATTAAATTAGGAGTATGACAATAGAGGTCAGATTTGGCAAAGGTTGTGTCGCATGAATGATTGGATGATTATCTTCGAATGTTTTGAGTAGTTCCTCGGTTTCATACCAAAAAGGATCGGAGAATAAAAAATCATTCTGATCAGATTCTGACTCAGTAGTAGAAGATGAATTGTTATAGTCATCAACCGAATTGAGTGGATCTTCTTTCTCAATGGTGAAGGCAATGGAGTTGGAAATCTCATCTTTGAAAGGATCATAATAAATGATCTTCAACAAATAATCATGTGTTGGTTGGAAGAGAGTCTTGGTGTATGAAGAAGTCAATTCATTGTCTATTATGTCCTCATATTCAAACTCTAAGTTTGTACTTTTTTCATTAATCGTAAAATCACATCCAGAATTAGCATCAAACATCAAATCTTCCTCGATTTCTTCGCTGGAGTCAATACCAATACTATCCTCAAATTCAACTATTATCTCAGACCAATCGATATCATTAGTAGATTGAGGTTCATAACCTTCAGAATAGTCTAAGGAAAGATCGATGACATCATTAATACATGTTTCCATCAAGAGTGGGTCGTGATCAAGTTGTATTAGGGGCGTGATCTCAATTTCAAAAATATCCTTATTATACTCTCTAAAATCATTCTGATCAACATGATTCATGAATGTCGAAATTATATCACATTCCTCCTCAATTTCATCCATAGAGTCATATTCCATAAGACGCCCCTCAAGATCACAAAATGAAGTTTCATGTTCAAAAATTTCGAGTCTTTCCAAGAGACAACATTCATATATTAAATCATTGGGCATCTCAATTAATACATGGTCTGACACAGAAGGAGTGAAGATGGGGATATCATAAAATTTCGCCAATCTGTGTTTGAGGAGACATGGAGATGGCACTATTTCATCAATAAAATCTTCTTCTATACATCTCACATCTAGTTCATCAAAAGTAAGTATCATTGTTTGGTTCACTGATATTGGGACCCATTTTTCTTCTTCCATTGAGTGTCTGAAATCCTCAATTTTCTTTTCTTGATGTTTCTCAAAATATTGTTGAGATATATTGCATTCATCCGTCAAACTATTTGGCCTATTCATCAAGTGAGCACGAATTTCCAAAAGTTGTTTACTGACATTCTCATGCATCCTATTACACTCATCCAAAAGTACTCCCTGGTTTTGTTGGATTTGGATAGCGAATTCATGAAGAGTATGTTGAGAGTCACTTTCATGGGTCGGTGATAGGGGTAAGGAGATTGAGTGATTTCTTAAAGAATCGGAGATTAGTCCAGTATTCGAAATGGATGAGTGTTCTGCGTGTGAAAGTGGTTTGGAAAAGACAAAGGAAGGGCATGTAGGAGAAGGTAATGCAAGAAATTCCTCTAATATAGGGTCATCGTGGGGTGGTTTTAATGTTTGATCGGATGACCCGTTCTTTTTGTGTTCCTGATCTTCTTGATATTTTTGCACTAGATGCATCATTTCATCAATCTCACGCTCGATCGATAATAAAATAGGTGTATCAATGGGTCGAGAAGATCGTTTCATATCCTCCAAATAATTCAATGCAATAGTCCGATTCATCTTCATTTCTCGTGCATCTCATTGAGCATAACTTGAACTTTTTCCATGAATAAAGATTCTCAAGTACAAACAAGTGCACAACAGATTAACACAAAATAATTTGTTGATTCACCAACTCCACACAAAAATTACCGCGGAAGCGGTCATCTTTTCGATTTTAATTTAGTGATTCAACAAATGTTATCAGAGAATTAAGAGTCCTTAATGAAGAGGTAGTTGTGGAAGATTGTGAGAAATCGATGTCCTAATCCGGCTGGGGGATCCAGGGTGCGGTACTCAGATCAATGATCTGTTCTTCCCACAAGAACATGTGCCCAACGCGTCGAGGAGTTACGATTTCTCTTTGCAATCCCACGTAGCACCAGGGATTTTCGTCTCTATCCTGGGGTTCTATGTGCTTGTGAGTTTTGTGTCATTCACCATGTGCTTCAAACAAGCATTCAAATTTTTGTCCGCTTTCGCTCGGATCACTGCGGTGATCTTTCAAGCTTATCTTTTTATATGATCAAAACACGATTTGGTGGTTTTTGAATTAGATTATCAGAGGGAGAAGACCACAGAGATGATGCAATCAAGAACTCTTTTTTATTTTTTCGGTTTAAGTCGATGCGCAAACAAATGCAAGAGATGTAAATCTTAGAATGCTTAAGTGAAAAAGGAAGCTCACAGTGCATGCACTTTTGGTGCTAAATCCGTAATGTTTTATCCTGTTGACGGTGAGCTTTTCTGAGAAGGGGGAGAAACAATTTTTTTACTTAGAATAAGTTACAAGTTTGGAAAAAATGCATGGATGCTTCTTTTTTTTTCTTTTTTTGGGTTCAAGTACCTGAAATAAAAAAAATTGCACGGATTAGAATATTGAAAACAAGTTAAAAGTGAAGAAAAAACTACAAATGTTGCCTAGCCCCGGCAATGGCGCCAAAATGTTGACACGATTTTATGCGGTTTAAAATTGTGATTTAATCAAGTCGTTGTTTTCCCACGATAAATTGGAATCAAACAAATAAAGCTACAACTACGAGCACGATGAAAGTATGCAAAAAGTATGCGGCAAGTAGAGGATCGAATCCACAGGGACCAAGCAAATTTGCAATATGCGTTCTTCTTTAAAACTTGATGCAAATTTTAATCTATTGCGATGAAAGAAAAAATATGACAGAATGTGATCTATGGTGGAAATACTTTTTAGAACTTAAAGTAAATGAAGGAGGGTATGAATGCAACTGAATAAGAAAATGATGGGGTGAATTGCAAATTAAGATGGAAGAAAACTTACTAAGTAAAAGTTATATCAAATAAGGATGGAGAATTGCATTACATGTTATAATGAAAAACTAGAGTCAACAAATGATATTCCCAAATAAACATTTTATCACCTTAACTTAAACAACAACTAATACAACAAAAATGCAAGAAAGATATAAAGATTGAGAATTATTTCTTCCAAAATCAACTTAAACAAACTTAACCATCATGATGAAATTGCAAGAAGTAAATAAGATGAGAAAGAGAGTCTTCTCTATCAGATCTTGCGAATCTAAAATGGAGACGATGATGGTGCTGGATGTCGAGGAGGCGGGCGCACGAGTTGGTGGGAACACCAACGGGGCGCACAATGATCCGGCCACGAGGGGAGGTGCCGGACACGTGCTAGGCCACACGAGGAAGGAGCCGGATGCGTGGGAGGTGGAACCAGAGTGCACGGAGAAGGAGCCGAAGTACGCAGAGAAGCTGTTGGTCGCGCAAGGTGGAGGAGGAGGCTGCTAGGTTGCAGGTTGCGCAACACGTAAGAGCAAGGAGGATGGGGAAGGGGTTGTTGCCGGCTACGCCTTCATCTGCATGAGACAGAGAGAGAGAGAGAGAGAGAATAAAAGAGTGGGGGGAGTAAGAGGGGAGGTGCCTTGCATTTGCATGGGGTCCTTTTATAAAGGCCCTATGCATCTATTCAACATGAAGAGTCACATGCATGTAAAGACAAAAGTATTTAATTTCATTCATGCATGGGGAGAAGAGAGGAATTAACATGGCCGATTCTTTCATTTGCATAGGGGATGGTCTTAATTTATATTAGGCATATGCAACTTTTCAAAGTGAAGTGAAAAGTCACATGAATGTATGACAAAAACAATAACTTCATGTAAGACAAAAACAATAAAGACTCTCATGCATGAGAAGGATATGGTCGGCTACAATTTGTGGGAAATGGGAGAGAAAAAGAGAGAATGAATAAAGGTGGTACACATGCATGTATGACATTTAATGAGTGGGAATTATTCACTCTCACCCTTTCCCATTTCTTTCCAACAAAATGCAAGAGATGTTTTTTTGTAGAGCCAAGTCAATATGTTGATTAAATTAGCGCTCTATGAGTGTACTCAATTTCTCTCTGATAAATCTGATTAATGGTGATAATATTTTATCAGATGTTTCCTTGATTTTATGATGATTTTGTACGCTTATGTGCATGGAATAATGTAGACAAATATTATGTGAATTTAGAGTTTGTAATCTAGGAATTGATATTGTATTCCACATAATTTGAGCCTATTATCACAGCTTATCATGTAATCATCAAAGCCTTTTGTGATGCTTGGGAAAGATTCAAGGACATCCTGCAGAAGTGTCCTTGCCATAGTCTAGATGACAACATCTTGGTCCAATCATTCTTCATTGGCGTCAACCGTGAGATGCAGGGTTTAGTGAGCGCTGCTTATGGAGGCAACTATACATCACGAGGATCGGATACCATATGGAAGGTATTCAAGCATATGACTGAAACTAGCTGTTCACAGATGGCCAGCATGGCCTACACATCATCCCCCAGTCCACTCTCATTTGGAGGGGAAAATCAGTTATAGTCGATCTCTCTCAGGACGTGATCCCTAGCATGGGACTCCTTGTGGACAAGCTTACAGTAGTCGAGAAGATTGACAGGAGGATTGATGATTTAGACCGGAGCGTCTCCAAACTTCCAAAACAGATGGAGGAGTTGATAAGAAGGTATCTAAGATAAGGATACCCGTCATGGTTGCACCCGCTGCTCCCATATACCGAGTTCACTATGTTCAGGAGCAGTTAGTGTCAGGGCAACCCCAACCGTGGGAGCAAGACCAGTCCAATGCACACTCTTTCTAGCAGCCACCTCCATTAGAAGATACAGTTCAGGAGGAACCTCCATTGGTTTGGGAGGAGAATGGAGTAAGATATACTCAGGACCCTGCCAGGCAGGGAACTACGGGGGACTGACAGACCTACCAGTGTCCCATGACCTTTCACAACACCGCATTCACCTCTACACCACCTCCTTCACAGCAGAGCCCTGGATTCCAACCACCCCAGCAGCAGTGGCAGCAGTACCAGCAATATGGTCGACAGGTCCATTACTAGGCGGGCTAGTAGGGCCCGCAATCTCAGCAGATATCCAGTAGCAGCAGCAGCATAGGCAGTACCCTGGCCAACATGGCCAGTCTTCCTGTTCTTCCCAATCTTATCCCCTTCCGTCATCGTCTGGACCCGTGAACATAGAGCAGCAGATACTCGATGAGCTTTGTTCCTACATGAACGAAATTCAAGACTTGCAGGTGGATGTCAACCGCCTGTTTAGATGGTGAGACGAGCAGACTGCACCATCTACCTCAATCCCAGCCCAAGTTCTAGCTAACCGTAATAGCCTGAATCGATCTAGTTCTCAACAGTACTTTGGTCAGGTATACTATTCATCATCTCGTAGATCTAAATATGAAATTCTTTTGTATGACGAGGCTAATCATATGTTACTCAGGAGTGAAAGTACCGTGACAGTACCTAATCGGGCGAGGGATACGAGGAGGGGCATTTCTGGAGCTCTACCTGAGGAGTCTTCAGAGGATGAGGAGGTGAGGAAGCATATTCCGGAGCCCCATAAGCACCATTCGAGGATATCTACTCAAGGAGCCGAGAGGAGAAGGAGAGCATGTATGCAACATCGGCAGCATGGATACACTTCTGAGTCTGCATAGGACCTTGCATCTCCAGTTGTGGTGGATACCGCTTCAGCTTCTATTCCACAACCTATAGTAAATAGTTATGATTTTGATTCCACGTTGCATCAAAAAGATTCTTGTATGAATAAGTCTGTTTCCGTTAATGCCAAGAATGATCTTTCAGTTCATGATTCAGACTCTTCATCTTCTGTTTCCATAGCTTCAATCCCTTTCTCTCGTGCTCTTATAGCAGGAAAGCGCATCAAAAACATTCAGAAAGATGACCTCGATATGGCACGATTCTGTAAAGAAAACATCATTGTAAAGGTGCCATTTGATGAGTATGTGTCTAACCATCCTGCATTCCAAAAATACTTTAAGGTGAGATGCACACCTACAAGGGTTAGCAGGAAGAAAGAGAACCAAAATATAAAGACACACATCTTGTCAGTAGCCACAACATATTGTCTCAAGAATCAGACATTGTCAAGGAAAAAGAGAGACATGGATGCTCACTATGTGGAGAGTTGTATTGATGACATTGTGTTTGCACGCACACTCTTGGATAAAGGTTATTCCATCAACTTACTTCCCTTAGCATTATATCAGAAATTGGAGTAGGGACCCCTTCGTAAATCTAGAGCTTAATCCAATTTGCATATCGTTCAGTAAAGAAACCTAAGGGGGGAAGTGAAGAACGTTGTTATCTCAATTGAGGAGGGGGAACTATCAAGTTGACTTCATAGTCTTGGACATAGAGAGCCCCAATCATTGGAGAGAATCTCAAATCATTTTCGGACAACCCTTCCTTAGAACCGCAGGCGCAGCTTTCAATTATGGTACGGTAATGACGAAGTTCCGTTCTCCAGGCGGAGAAGTGAACCTTGAGATGAAGCAAACCAAGTGTCAGCAACCTGATTCAGAGAGTAGCACAGAGTACTCATCTTCAGAGACAGATTGCAGAATGACTAGCACTGTTGGGATTTGGGGATAGGTTCCTTCAGGATAGAACGAGACCCTTTTTGTTTGGAAAAGACATAGTGGATGATGCAGTTTGTCAGGTGTTGTCTGATCTTGTTAGAGATGCATCTACCTATTACCATGATGACATAGAGATCCATCTGGATCTGTCTGTTCCATCCCCTTCGGAACGATTATGGGACATAGATGATGAGTCGGAAGTGGCTTTGGCCGAATTACCGCGTTTATTTGGCAATATGACCCCCCATACTTCTGAGTTGGTGGTGAGCACTACGTAGCTTATCCCACCTTCATGCAGAATAGAACTAGATTCCGTTCAGCCGGATTTTCTTGATGATACCACATTGCTAAAGCTGAAAACACTTCCTTCTACACTCAAGTATGCCTTTCTTGTGGAACCCAAAGAGAGATAGCATGTTGTCATTAGCTCAAACTTGACATTATAATAAGAGTTTAGGTTATTATAAGTCTTAGAAAGGAACCGCAAAGCAATAGGCTGGACAGTATAGGATCTCGCGGGGATCAACTCCGCTCTCTGCCCGAACCACATTTTTACTAAGGATAATGTGTGACCTTCCTGTGAGTTGCTGAGCACACTTAACCCCAATATACGGGAAGTAGTGAAGAAAGAGATAGAGAAATGGTGCAAAACAGGGTTTATATACCCCATTTCTGTCTCCAAGTGGGTGGCCCTGCTTCATGTTGTCCAGAAGAAGTTGGCAATTCAGATGGTCACCAACAAGGAGGGGGTAGAGATCACGACACGAGTACCCATGTCGTGGCACGTTTGTGTCGACTACAGGCGCCTGAATGCCGTGACCAAGAAAGATCGCTTTCCCTTGCTTTTATTGATCAGATCTTGGAGAGACTCGTATGGAAAGAGTTCTTTTGTTTTCTTGGCAGGTATTCGGGCTACAACCAGGTAGATATAGCCTCTGAGGACCATAAAAAGACCACATTCACATGTCCCTTCAGCACTTATGCTTTCAGACGCATGCCATTTGGGATTTGCAATGCCCCGAGCACTTTTCAGCGATGCATGATCGCCATATTTGTCGAGATGGTGGGAGATTTCCTGGAAGTGTTCATGGATAACATCTCAGTCCATGTTGATTCCTTTGATACATGTATAGTGCACTTGGATCGAGTCTCAAGAGGTGTAGAGAGGCGAATCCGGTACTCTCCCGGGAGAAGAGTCACTTTATGGTGACGAAGGGTATCTTGTTGGGGCATGTCATCTCCAAAATGAGAATGGAGGTTGACCTTACCAAGGTGGAGGTGATCAAGAAACTCGATCCACATGAAGTTAGTGTGGCCTTTTCGAGGACATGTTGGATTATATAGGACATTCATTCATGATTTTTCAAAGATCGCCCGCCCACTGACTGAACTCTTAAGGAAAGACACAAAGTTCATTGTAAATCACAATGTCTGGAGGACTTTGAGCTCTTGAAGAGGAAGATTTGTGCCTCTCTTATCCTACAAGCTCCTGACTGGTCTCTCCCCTTTGAGATCATGACTGACGCTTTAGATTTTGCTATAGGAGCTGTGTTAGGACAATGGCGAGAGGGGATCCCGTTTGCGATCCACTACGTGAGCGAAGTATTGGATCCTACACATAAGAATTATACAGTGACTGAAAAGGAAATGATTGTTGTAGTATGGGCCCTCGAGAAGTTCAGGTTATATATTTTGGGCTCTATTGTGACAATTTACATGGATCATATAGCCATTCGATATTTGATGGAAAAAAAGGGCGCGAAGGCGCGTCTTCTTAGGTAGATTTTACTCCTCCAGGAATTTGATTTGGATATAAAAGATAAACCTGGAGTGAAGAATGTTGTAGCTGATCACCTTTCTCGGATTGAACTTAAGGATTCTCTTGATTATGAGCGGATTAGAGAGACCTTCTCAGATGAGTAAATTTGTGTTATTGACTCACTCCTGTGGTATGACAACATGGTGAACTCTCTTTTCTCCAAGCAGGTTCCCCATGGTTGGACTAGGATTAGCATTGATCGATTGAAGTCGGATTTGAGGAGATACCACTTGGACGATCCTTTCCTTTTCTTCGAAGGATCGGATTGTGTTTGGAGAAGGTGTATTCCTCAGGAGGAATACCAAAGTGTCCTCACATATTGTCATTCACTTGAGGTTGGAGGACACCATTCGGGAAAGAGAACCGCTCACAAGGTACTTCGATGTGGATTGTATTGGTCGACCTTGTTTCGAGATGCTATTGATTTTGTACGATCATGCCCGATTTGTCAAAGGATGGGAGGGACAGTTGGACAGAGAGATGAGATGCCCATGCAACCGGTGATTATTTGTGATGTTTTTGATGCATGGGGCATAGATTTTATGGGTCCCTTTCCCAACAACCAAGGACATGAGTACATATTGTTGGTGGTTGACTATTTCATCTAGGTGGGTAGAGGTTGTCCCAACCCGAACAGAAAACAGCAAGACTGTCTTTAAGTTTGTGAGAGACCATATTATTTCTAGGTTCGGGGTGCCAAAAGTTTTGAAATCTGATAAGGGTAGCCACTTTGTGAACCGAGATATGAGATCTTTAGCTAAGAACTATGGATTTGAGAATAGAGTTACTAGTCCTTAGTACTCACAATACAATGGCATGGCAGAGGGTTCGAGCAGAGAGGTGAAGAGTATTATGTAGAAATTGGTTCATCCCGATAGGAAGAACTGGTCTCAGCTCTTGGACCAAGTTCTGTGGGCCTATAAGACAGCCTACAAGACACCATTGGGTACTTCACCATTTAGAATGATCTATGGCAAGCCATGGCATTTTCTCGCAGGGTTGATTCATAAATCTAAATGGGTAATTAAACAAATTAATTGGAGTTGTCACATAGGGAAGCTTTGTCGAGACGAACTTAAACAAGCTTGTGGAAATCCGAAACAAGGCATATTACAACAGTTTGATTTATAAGGACAAAGTAAAGAGATGGCATGATAAGTACATTAGGTGCAAAGAATTTGTCCCTGGACAAAAGGTATGGTTGTTCAATGCCAAGTTGAAGATGTTCCATGGGAAGCTCAAATATAAATGGATGGGTCCCTTTGTTGTTAAGAAAGTGCACAGGAATGGAAGTGTAGAGATAGTTGATCTCACAAATGATGCACAATCTCATGTGGTAAATGGACAATTGTTGAAGCATTTTGTAGATTTGAAAGAGCAGTTAGTCCAAGTCGAGGTCATCAACTTCATGCAGAGTAAGCATAGAACAGATACATCATATTACTCTTCATGAAGATGCAACATCAAGATTCATCATCTTAGAAGATTCATTCACTCTTGTATATTATCCCTTCTATGTATATTCTCCAAATCACATAGGTTCTCACACTTACTCATGTCCTATACTTAGGCTGACCAGAGCCTAAGTATAGGGGGAGCCGATTCCCACTGTGTGTATATACTCATCCATTTCTCCCCTTGACCTTGTCCACCCATTTTTAGCTCTTCTTCTACACTTAGGCTGACCAGAGCCTAAGTATAAGGGGTAGATCGACTTATATACTTTTTGTTATTTTAGCTATCCTACGTTTAGCACGAGCTATGTCTTTTTCTCGCTTCTTGTACTCTAAAGACATAGCACATGCTAGTAATAGGGGGTGTGTATGTATTACATATATACTTTACCCGTAGCTCGTACTTCCATGTATTTTTGTTTTTTTAGGTATTTTTCAGATCAAACAATGCCTAACGAATTTTTCAGTTCTCCTGATTATTTTAAGTCCAAAAACCGGGGGGAGAAGACGAAAAAGCCGATGCGCGGGAATTAATGATGCATGCAGAGTAAGAAATGCATACCTGACTCCAACAGTCTACATGCAGAGTGATTCGCGCATAAATAAAAGACAGAATATAAACTACCTATATGATGCACGTGAAAACCGGCCCTAAACAAAGCAGTTCTACTCGTGAAGAACGGTAGTCGGGTACTCGAGCCTAGGTCCGGAGTCCTATCTTGGGAGCCACTCGGTGTCTACCACAACAGATCCGGCACGCGCTGTATGTGACTCCTTAAGGCACGTGGATCAGAGCTCAAATAATCTGGCTTTTTCTTTGTGATTTAATTAATTAAGTCCAATTATCGATCTATAGGAACAGGCAGATAATTAGGGTTTGGCCTTAATTAATTACGTCACAATCAAAGAAAACTCCTAAGCTAGGGCTAAAACCGCGTAAATCAAATGAGCAATAAATAAACGGTCAAAAAATCTAAAAAATGCGAAAAGCCGTGAAAATCTCAGTGAGGTCCCCTAAGCACACCGGTGCTCGGCGAAACAGACCCCGAAATCTACCAAGTGTCCAAGTCTGCCCCTGTATTATTACAAATTAATAATTCTGCTGAAAAATAAAACTTATTAATCTACAGTTATCCTACGGTTATTTCGCAGCTATTATGCGGCTTCCGAACTTCGGCTCCTCCTCCTCGCGCTCTCTTGCGGCTTTGTAGAGAAAGGAGCCGTCTCCGACTCCCGCGGTTGCTTCGGCTTCCGAAAAAGCCGCCTCGGGCCCTCACAAGAAACAGAAGCCAAAGTGTCAATCCAAAAAAATATATAAACAATTCAGAGAAAAATATATACAAAGATCTACAAAAAGCCGCAAAACAACAAGCCGTGAAAAAATCGAAAACGACTACTAAGCCGTGCTCCCCGGCAACGACGCCATTCTGATGAGCCGAAAAATCCCTTCCTAAATCTGGGTGAGGTAAAAATCACTCTCGGGTCGTTGCGACCCGGATCTCGGAGAATCGGGCTCAACAAGAAAATATAAGACCACCAAACAGAGATAATCAAACAATAAAATCAAGACCGGTCCTCGCTAATTTTATTAACCTGGTATAGCGACCAGGGTCGGACTCAAGGAGCACGGGATGGTTTTGCGGCCTACGAAGTAGTCAAATTCAAAAAATAAGGAAGAAAATGTTTTTGGTGGATTTTAATTATTTTTAAATGTTTTCGTATTTTTGATTTTATAAGGAAATGTAAAAACAAGCAACTTCAACAATTATTAAAAATAACCAAAAATATACAAAAAATTTCAATAAAAATGTTTTTATGTTTTTTAGGTTTTTAAGTATTTTTAATGAATTTTTCAAAATTTTTATATTTTTATTTGATTTTCTAAAAATCAAGAAAGGGGAAAAATCCAGCCTACTGTGCAGTCAAACTTGAAAGATCAATTAAAAATATAAAATTAATCTATAAAAGTCTGGAGTCAATTTTTATGACAAATATATGCAAAAATTAAGCTATAGAAAAAGAGTTTGTATTTTTTATTTTTATAGAATTTTTAGAATTTTTATAATATTTTTAGGGTTTTCCAATTTTTAGGGTTTTTATAAATCCAAATAAGCTCAAAAATGGAAAGAAGCTAAAATACACTAAAACTAACTATCCCTAATTTTTTTAGAATTTTTGAAGAAGTTTTTATATTTTTTATTTGGTTTTCTTTTTCAAACAGTAATAAAAATGCGTATTTTTTATTTTTAAAAAATAGTAAAAAGCCTCAAAAATATCCCGAAAATTTAGGGAAATTTTTACACAGTGGCAGGAGCATCATGTCCAAATTTCACCTAATTTGGATTTAATTTTATATTTTATTCAATAAAAACAAGGCACACAGCAAGCAGGGACCTAAATGCAAAGAAACTTATTTCCAAGGGCTTAATCGTAACACGTACGAAAAATTTAGGAGAAAAGGCGCAAAAAGCCCAGATATTCAGCACATGTTTAATAAAAACCACGCACAGGGGTATAACTGCAAATATCAAAAACTCAATTTCATTTCATAACACGCACAAACCCCAAGCCCTCACATACAAATATCCCAAAATATCACGTGACGATGCACGTGTTCCACGTAGACAGGGACTAAAATGCAAATAAAATAAACACGAGGTCTACAATGCAAAATATCCAAAATAAAGACAACTACACTAAATATTTACAGGACTAAACTATAAATGCAGTAAACAGAGGGGCCTAAGTGATATTACCCCCTTTATTTAAGATCGACGGTCGAGAGCGTGCCATGTGTAGATCTGACGGTTGAGAAGCGAGGGCACCCCTTCATTGATGATCGGTCGAGATCAAACCCAGATGAAGATCAGACGGCTGAGAACTCCTCTAGATGGACGATCGAGATATGAACTGGGCGAGGGGGCACGATCGGACGGTCGCTGAACCTCCTCCAAGAACAGCTCGCCGGCGAAGTTCGTCGGTCTAATGCGCACGGTGGGGGGCTCCGATGAGGTTGCTGGGATGTGGAAATTCTCCGTCAGGATGATCCGCAGTTGGTGGGCACCTCCGACGAGGCCGAGAAGCTCCGGGGAGCTCCGACGACGAAGGAGGAGCAAGGCAGTTGTGCTCGAACCGTTGGGCCCTCAGATGGGTCCCTTTGACTTGCAAAATGGCCCAGCAGAACTCCTGGGTCGAGGGCAAAGTGCCTCGACCCGGTTAGGGGTGGAATGGTGATCGGAAAGGAGGCCGAGTGGGGTCTCCGACGAGGCGATGGTGGAGGAGACTCGATTCTTGGTTCCGAGGCGAATCAAGTTGATCGGATGGGTGAAGAAGGTGGGCAGGAGTCTCGTGGGCGTGAATCGATGGTCGGATGGATAGATAGATGATCGGATCGATGGGAATCGGTCGGCGAAGGTCGGCGACGCAATTGGGCGTAATTCAAAATTAGGCGAAACTAAGGCGAATCGGGGATACCTAATGGTCGTAGTCGATTGGGCTGAAGCTAAGGAAGCTCCTGGGTCTTCGCCTCAAGGGGTCGTCGGATCCCGAGGCTCATGCGCACCTCGCGACGGTGCACGGTGAAGAGCTCGCCGGAAAAGTAGCTAGGGACTCCTCCTCCTCACTGCGACACCACGCTCGGATAGCTATCACTCTAAGGAAGGTGATGGAGGTCCTGGGATGGAGGGGCGGAGCCAAATATGACGTGAAAAGTAGGCCGGAGGCGAGGATTTATACTGCTAGGGATCCGAGAAGATGGAGTCGAACAAGCAAATCGGAGCTCGGATCCCTAGGAATGATCATCGGGCGTGGATCCGGGATGGATCGAGTATAATCGGGGCCCGAGGTTTGTATGAGAGGTGATCGGAGCGACTCGGGAAAAATGGGCGAAGTCGGGTCGAGAGTCGGGTCCGAGTAGAAAGTGGTCCAGGGGGAGTTGACCGGGGGTCAACATCCCCCGTGGACCAATCAGAAGCCGCCATTTATTAATTATTTGAAAATTCAATTAAAAATAGTAAATGATTTTATTTCGAAAAAAGTTTAAACATGAAAAATGTTTATTATTTTTAAATTATTTTTTTGTGATATTTATTTATTTGAAAAATAAATAACGTATTTACATTATATTATTATTATATATAGGTATATACATATATGTATTTTTATTTTTATTTTTAATTGTTTATTCTTGTACAATTATTCCAATTTTATATTTTATTTATTCGCAACATAAAATTTGGAATAATAAGGTATTTTTATTTTATTTTTATGATGTGTTTACGTGGGTTAAATAAATCAGTTTATATACATATGTACATGGTGTGTATACAAGGTGGGAAATGATTTTTATTATTTTTTTTCTGATTTTCATTTTATTTATTTACACCATAAAATATGGAGTATAAAAATATATCTTTGTTGGGTTTATTAATTATTTACAATGAGAAAATAAATAGGCATTTTATTGTATATACATGGTCTATGTACACTGAAGAAAGAGAGAATTGTATTTCTTTTATTTTTCTTTTATTTTTCCCATTTTTATTTTAGTTTTATTTTTACAAATATATAAAAAGTATGAGAAACACTTTTCAATTTTTATTTTGAGGAAAATAAATTTATTTATATACAAGGGGGTATGTACATGTATGATTGACCTTATCTCTCTCTACTTGGATTCTTTTACGGTCAGGCCCATGCTAAGCCCTCCCTTGGGATTAGGTCACTCAATATTTATTTTAAATATTTCCCTCTTTTTCTTGTGTTTCTTTATTCCTTTATTTTTACTCAAAAACATGTTATTATGCATATTTACATGATGCATGTGTTTTGGCAATTTATGATATTTACGCAAATTTACAAGGTATTTTGCTCAAGTTTCTAGCTAAAATAAAGGAATAACGAGTGATGAATTGGGATTCATCAAGGACATAGCACATGCTAGGTATAGAGGGGTGTATGTATTACATATATACTTTACCCGTAGCTCGTACTTCCATGTATTTTTGTATATGTTATATAATAATTATGGGGTGGGTAAAATTGGTAAAAATTAAAAAAAACTTTTCAAAAAAACTTTTTCAAAAAAAACTTTTGAAAAAAAGCAAAAAGCAAAAACCTTTTTCAAAAAAAACATCTTTCTTCTTTTTCTTTTTTTTGAAAAAAAGCACAATAATTAAAATTACAAAAGAAAACTAACTAGTAAGTTGGTTTAATCTCTGACACATTCACACAAGACTTGTGATGTTCAAGAACACTTGATTTATGAGGTCTTGAGATTTTGAGTTAACCAGCCTTAGTCATTAGGGTCTTTGACTTAATTATTCACATTTCCCTAGTTTGAAAGATGTGTGTGCTATATTGCATGCTTAGTCTCTACCTTAAGAATATGATCAGCACCTTACATTCATGACTGCAGTTACGATGAGATGAGTTAAAATTTGACTTGGGGAACTGGGATGAGGGATTTGAGATGGTCAAGGATGGGATAAAATCAACGAAGGCTTCATGAAACCTGAGTGTCAGGACCTTTAGCCAGTATGAGGACATGGTTCTTGTACTATATCTTGATATTTACCTATGTGCCAGGGTGTGATGAAATCTAAAAAATTGTTGATCAGTGTGCGCCAACTCTTGGTAAAAGCAGTGGAGCTAGCCAACAAGTAAAGCAAAGAAATGAAATGAAATATAAATGTTGAAAGAAAAGCTATCACCGTACAAAGTCAAATATCAAAGAGCTTCCACCAAAGGTGAGCGCTCCCAAACATTTCAAAGTGTCCACTTGGACCACCGTTATTAGGATCAGGAATCAGGCTAGCACCAAAAAAAGGGCTCTGCATCGTAAATGCTACAAGTCTGGGTGTAGAAGGTATAATGGATACTCAAAAAAAGCACACCATGGTGTACTCCCAGGAAAACAAGTGCAGACCACTCCAACTTCTCTTGACGGACACATTGATCAATGACAAAAAAAATACATGTGTTGAGTTAATAAGGCACTCGAGAGGATCCTTGTTCCAATGAGAAGGAGAGAAGAAATGACACAATCCTATGCCCTCCATCAACTGACCTTCCATCTACACTTTTAAGTCTAACAACTAAAGAGATGGTGGATTGGATGCATGAAATGATTTATTCCCTAGTGTTGTGGATTGGGTTCTTAGGAGAGTCTCTTGGATTGGAACCTTGCGTGACGTTGCGACTCTACTCTTGTAACGGCAATCCATGCTTAATATCATATCCCTACTATATATGTATATAGAGAGAGTCTGATGATTAGGGAAATTGGATACCTTTGACTCTTGTAAATAAAACACACTAATTATTGTATATTAGATTGTACAAAATAAATTAACAATAAAAAGCCGTAAAATAAAGGAGTTTTTCACTTGTAAATAGCCCAAAACTTCATATATTTTTAATAATTTCATTTCAACTGCTTTCTGGCTAATTCTTTCTCTAACTTGTTCATAAAAATGCATATAAAAATAAAAAAAATATAAAATAAATTCTGCCTCAAATAAATGCTCCTAAATATCAAAGAGAAAAAAAAAGTTGTAAAGTCCAAATTCCCTGCCAAATTCCCACACCTATGAACACCAAATTCACCAAACTCACTTTTAAAGTTTAAGTTAGAAAATTATCTATCCAATGGAAGTGGTTTCATTAAAATCAGAGCTTGTTTGTAACATATGGCTTTTGGGAC
Source organism: Ottelia alismoides (assembly GCA_037367405.1). NCBI lineage: Eukaryota > Viridiplantae > Streptophyta > Magnoliopsida > Alismatales > Hydrocharitaceae > Ottelia > Ottelia alismoides. The sequence goes on from JAZKJV010010138.1 coordinate 102,779, forward strand.
CAAGGTGCACATTGTATATAATGTAAATATTCATTCTTTCTTCATTTTTTATTTATCTTTAAAATTACTAAAAAATCTAAAAAAATCATTACTGTGTTGTATTTTATTTCTAGTATTTTATTGTATTTTTCTGTTCTAAATATCTCTTATTGAAAATATAAAAAAATAATATTAGAAAAGCAAAAAAATGTACATGTTGTTTGTCTTCTTTTTATAAATTCTCCATTATTTTTTCTTCTTTATATTTTATTGTATTTTAGTAGCATACTTTATCTTGTTATTATTTTTTATTTAATTTTCATTCTCTAAAATAACCACCCATTCAACCCCATTCTTCCATCATTTTTTTTAACTTCTAATTCAACTCCGCCTCCATTCTAACCTCCATTCCACTCCATCTTCATTTTAACATCCATTTTTTCCATCTCATTTTATACATCCCATCCTCCTCATTTTGCACTTGATCCATCTTTATGTGAGGAGAGCCTAGTTCTCAAAGTTGAATTGGTGTCAGCGATGCAACCACGGTCGAGCAACAGCAGCCCTCTCTCCGGTGATATCCGTGGGCTTGTTGGCCAACATCGCAGCCGCATCCGTGTGATGCTCAAGCTTATCGCTCATCGACAATTTGAGCGAAGATCGTGCTTATCGTAAGCACATCATAGGCGCCCGCATCCATTGTAGGTAAATTTTCCCTTTTTATGATTAATAATTATTTTTATTATCTTGCACTATTATCACATCACCACCCACCCTCCTCCATTTGTCTTAATTTATCATACTCCCACCACCATCACCACATCCTCATATTTAGTTTTATTTTCTTCTATTCCCTATTTAAGAAAACTAAAAAATAGAAAAAATTGAAATTAAAAAACCACAAAACACGTCAGTATAAAAATTTCAAAAAAATTAAAAAACTAAAAAAACCAGCAGCCACTCGCCACCACTGAACTCCTCCTCGCCGATCTTCCTGCCAGTGGCGCACCTGCATTCTAGTAGCCTTGTCGGCCATCTCCGCATGTGTGGCCACGCCCAGCTACTGCAGCCAGCGGGCAGTTCTCATCCCCCACCACTGGACCACCGCTCCCTCAGCCCCTCAACCGTCCGCCACGCCCCCAGCGGTGCCGCCTTCAGCAGCTCCAGTCGCGGCAGCCCTCCCCTCCCTCCAGCTACGGCCGCCTGCAGGCCCTTCACCACCATGCAGCCATAGGTCCACCTAGCCATGACCACACAGGCTTGTTGCCGCTTCAGTCGTCAGCAGTCCACACCGCACCCATCCTCACGTGGCCCGACGGCCGATGTTGCTCCCTCCTTCTCCGTAAGCCCAGGCGTGGTGGCACCGCTCAGTCCAGCGTCGCGCGGTCCCCCTTCGCATCTCGACTGCCTGCAACAAATGAAGATGAAGGTGGACTCCTTTTTTTATTATTTATGTAAATATTGCATGTTTTACCCTATATGTTTCTTTATTTGCAAAGTAGTCCATGTACTTAAATGTTTGTAAGTTTTCTTTTCTAGAACTGCACTGATAACCCTCTGTTCATGCAACAATTTAGACCTCCATATTGCATTATTTATTTCAATGAAAACTATTATGGTGTTGAGCAACTAATTATCTGTCATGTGGATATTTAATGGTATTTTTTTATCTAAGGGTAATTAATTAAACTTTTTCTAATGAAAACTTGCTTATTTTATCCAATTTTAGCTCTTAAACTCATATCTAACCCACAGTAGCTCAAAAAATTTCATAAAAATTAGGAATGATGCCTTGAAGTATGCTTTAATTATATTCCAAATTTCATTTTAATTGGAGTTGTCATGTGCCTAGAATAAATTATAGAGTGATTTTAATTAAATCTACAGATATCTTTTTTGTGAAATTTCAAATCTCCTAAATTCCACATAAAAAATATCTATGTGAGATAATTCACATTCTAGATAATTTGTTAATGTGGATTTATTAGAAATTAATTATTCATGGTCACTCTATACTCATTAAAAAAATCCATAAAAAATATTTTTTGTCAGAAAACTCCAAAAAATTATTGTAGACTCACTGCATCATGTTTTATTTCCAGTAAATTTTTCATAATTTTTGCATTCTTTTTGTTTGAAATATTGCAAAAAAACCCATAAAAAGTGTGCATTTTCATTATTGCATTTTAATTCCGAAAATTTAAAAAATGTGTTTTGTACTCATTTTTGGATTAGGATTCTAGGAAATATACAATTTGGCTAAATCTGATTAATTTTATATTAAAAATTAATTTGGCTAAGGTGTGTGCTTTCTTAGTGTCCTAATTCACCTGCATATTGCATCTTACATGCATTTTGCATAAAAATATAAAAAAAACCGCATTGGAAATCTCGACCTAAGTTTTCGAATTAACCCAAAGTTGTTCCTTTGCCTCCCTATGTTCGACCCCGGACTTGCTTGGGATATAAATTAAAGTCGAGACACTCTTCATGAAGATCTTCTCTCAGTTCTGACTGATTCGCTAAGTACACGTACTACAATGAACACAAATTAAACCACGTGCTCAGCGTCCTGTCACTGACGCATAATCGTTCATCGTCAATGGTCGGTTATTGAAGTTGATCATGACACATTCCTGGACATTGTCGATTCTGTCCAAGTGATATGCAACGAAGAAGCATCCACAACCTCAGCGGCATCGAAATATTCAGATAATGTCACTCAAAAACTCTTCCTTTAGTTTGCTTCTTTTCTTTTGTATTTTCTGTTATGTTTTCCTCATGCATTACTTCTATACTTAGGATATGCTTCATTCTAAGTATAGGGGGATGGGTGAAGTAACTTGTTCACTTTTTGTCTCACCACTTGTCTCCTCTCTTGATGATATTCTTGTTTATACTTAGGTACATTTTACCCTAAGTATAGGGGGAGACAGGTTAAAGTGTAGATTTGTTCATTCCCACCCTCGACCCTCCCTGCATGTAGAAATAGTCTGCTATACTTAGGATTATTTGATCCAAAGTATAAGGGGGACGACCTACTTCTCAATCTTTGAATTCTTTCCATGATTATTCTTTAATCGTTATAGTATAGGCTTCTCTATATTCCTTACGAGTTATGTCCTTCCTCTCCTTTTCTCTCCGATTGAAGATCCGAAAAATCAGCCTCTTAATAAGTCGTTTTAGTGCATTGTAGCTAGCTGAGTCAGATACGTCAAAGACCGTTTTATTTAAATTTATCAAAATAAAGCGGTCAAATTTATATTTCACTTGGGCAAGCCAAGGTCGAACTCAGGGACACGAGCCTCTTAAGTATCATTTAGACTTTTATTACCTAAATTAAGTGTTATATTAAAAGCTCATAGGACAAGAAATGTATGAAGACACGGCATGATGTATAAAGAAACATGAGAAAGACATTTTTTAGTTTTTAACATGCGACAAGATGCAAGGAAATGCAATGTGAATATGCCCTAATTATAAGAATCTTCGAGCAATCAAACAATAGTAAAATTCATATTAATATCATGAATCAAGTTTCATTAATTCAATTAAGGCAATGCATATAAACATGATGTATAAGTGACACTTTCCTATTAAAGTAATTCATCACGATTCATAGTATCAAAATAGAGAACTAAGTATGCAATTAAAATGATCATTAGATTAGTTTCAAAATGAAACCAAAATCAACTCAAATGGATATATGATGCTCAAGATATTCGCACATGAAATGAGGGGCATAAACACAAGAAAACGTAAAGATAACTAACAAATAGGTCCCTGGGAGGGACTAATGCAAATAAAAATAAGTGCGAGGTCTTTCCTGTAAATTCACCACGTACGTGGGGGTATATTTGTAATTATCAAAAATCTCGAGGGTTGGAATGCAAAATACCTCAGGTGCACGTGGTTCTCATGTGCTATCAGGACATGTCTGTAATAACTAAAAACTTCAGGGGCCTCCATGCAAATTTCCCATGCCTACACGTGACTAGCACGTGCAAGCTGGGCTCAATGGAAGAGCAGGTTCAGAGGTAGGCTCAGAGTTGCCTTGGCTAGGCTCGTAGGTCGTCTCTGGTTCGAAATCGCTTCGGTGGCTGGCTCAGCTTCGGGTGTGGCTCGGGTATTCCGAGTCTGTCGGTGTAGTGCTGCCACCCCGCGCTGACACGTGGTGGGTTGTGGACCGTTCGATCCTCGAAGATCAGACAGTCGCTAGAGGCTCCAAGATAGTCGATGTGGTTAACTCCAGACCATTGGATGAGCACCAGGAGTATGCCATCCAACGGTAGCTGTGTGTCCTTCTCCTCTATGCCTGGCGGTGGAAACAGACCTCCGGTGATGTGGTTGCAGCTCCGCCTCCGACTCCTGGGCCCCAAGGAGCACCATGGGACATTTTCGAAACTGGTCAAGGTAGCTGGGACCTAGGGCGAGGTGCGAGATGACCAAGAATGGGACGTTGAGTCTTCTTCATCAGAGACGGAGTATGCCAAATCCTCTCCGATCAGGCTTCGACCAATGAGCATGTATGTACCTGCAGAGGTGAATTCTAGCCGAAGCATGCAAGTACGATATGATGCAAGTGAGATGGCATGAGTGTCAGGCCATATGGGGTGAAGAAGGCGGTGGCATGAGGTTCTCCTCCGGCGAGTTCGGAGGGGAGAGAGGCGAAGCAATCTGGGGTTGCGGGAGAGTGGAAGGTGGGCGGAGTGGCATGCGAAGATGTTCGAAGGTGGATGAAGCTCAGGAGAGGACCAATGGATGGTGAAGGTGCATAGGGACAACTAATTAATTTAGAGAAATTGAACAAAAAATGCAGGGGGAGATCAGAGGGAGCATACATGGGAAGGTTGCAGAGCGGATGGCCTGTGCTTGGGGTTCTAAGCGATCTCCGGGTCTTCACACGTCGAGGTCGGCCGGTCCTCAGAGCCTGAGAGGGGCGGGGCCGTCACGACGCAACCGCAAGAGCTACGGGTCTCACCCCCCCTGTAACAGGGAGGTGGAGGAGGGGGGCTAGGCCTAGCCCCTCGTAAAGGCGTACGAGTTGTGGAGGCAATAACGGCGGTGTATTTAATGATGGAAGTGTTGGCTCCGATGTCGTGGCGGCGTGACTTGTGTGGAGATTGTGGAGTGAGAGGGGAGGTGTCATGGCGAACGTGGGTTTGCACGAGGATGGTGGAGTGAGGGTCTCCACCATGGCATAGTTGGCGAGTGGAGAGAGTGGCGGAGACGACGGGGGAAATGGAAAGGGGGAGGTTGCCACACGAGGTGGAAATTGTGGGTGCGGGATGAACGGAAGGAAGAAGACGAGTCCTCCGCCGTTGGGAAAGAGGCACTAATTAGAGAACCATATTTGATCGATGGAGCATGGAACGAAGGGCACCGAGAGCGCCACATGTCGTGAGGCGAAGTAGGCGGAGACGAACAGCGATGATGAAAGGTGGATGTTGATCGCACGTCTAGGAATGCAACAGAATAAGCGGCTGGGATGGAAGCATCTGGGCCACTATCAGGCAATTGTGGATGCAACACATGGCAAGTTGAGAGCGCAACACAAAGGGCCTTGATGTGATCTGAGCCTCGATCGAAGATTTGAGGAAGATGCGCCTACGTGTGGTGGAGATGAATGCATCGGAGGGTGATCATGCAATGCATGAGGTGCCATGTGGCAAGCTAAGGTGAAGGCGGAAACTGAAGGTTGTGATGTGAACTGGCCCTTGATCTAGTAGCTGAGAAACGAAGAGGAGTGGGCGGCGTGGATATGATGAGGAGAGGATGATCAAACAACGGGAAAAAGAGGGGCACGTGGCACGTTGCACGTGAAGAGACGGGTCGTGTGGCGCAACCAGAAGGTGCCACGTGGCCCAATCATATTATTCTGTAGAAGAATGTGAAATAAGAAGGAGAAGGAGGCGCCGAATTTGGAAAAACTCAAAACATGAAAGTTGTAGATCTCGATGAGCTGTACATGTTTCATGTTGATTAAAAATAGAGAAGAGGTCAAACAAAGGTAGAAATATTTTTGTGAGCATTTTTAAAGGCTTAAAAACACTACGATTTTAGTTTTGTTATTATTTGTAGTTTTAATTTATTCAAGGGGTCAGATAATTACAAGAATTAATCTGATTCTTATTGACAATTAATCTGATTCTTATTGACACTTAGTCTAAGCTAGGGGTTAATTTCTGCGAATTAAGGTTATGAAACTGGGTTTCATCAACCCCCTATACTTAAAATATGCTCGTCTCTGAGCATATCAAAACATGAATGAGCTGGATTAACCCCCTTGTGCATGTGTGTACAGGATCTGATCGGTTCAAGAACTCCTAATTTTTAGAGATCCAAAATCTCAGAGTTCAACCCAGCCTTAATCAAGAGGCATCCAATTCATCTAATTTTCCATACTCTGACTTGCATACATATAAGCTAAGGATATGAATTTAGGTGTTGACCATGATCACGAGAATAGAGTCGCAACGTCACCCAAGATCCTGATCCAAGAAACTCTCCTAAGGACCCAATCCTCAACTCTAGGGAATAAACCAAATATTGTGTTCACTCCATCGTCTCTTTAGTTGTCAGACTTAGAAGTGCAGGTGATAGGCCATTTTGATGGAGAGTTTGGGATTGTGTCATTTCTTCTCTCCCTCTCATTGGAACAAGGGTCCTCTCAAGTTCCTTATTAACTCAACGTAATTTTTTTGGTGTTGATCAGTGCGTCTGTCAAGAGAAGTTGGAACTGTTTGCACTTGTTTTCCTGGGAATACACCGGGGTGTGCCTTTTTTTGAGTACCTATCATACCTTATACACCTAGACTTGTAGCATTTACGATGCAGAACCCGTTTTTGGTGCAAGCCCGACTCCCGGCCTTAATAGTGGTGGTCCAAGTAGACACTTTGAAAATGGTTGGGAGCGCTCGCCTTTGGTGGAAGCTCTTTAAATAATTGACTTTGTGGAATGAGGCCTTTATTTTCAACATTGATATTTATTTGATTTTCATATTTTTGGCTAGCTCCACTGCTTTTACCAAGAGTTGGCGCACACTGATCAACATTTTTTATTTATTTCACACCCTGGCACTTAGATAGATGTCAAGAGATTAGTACAAGAATCAAGTTCTCATACATGCTAGAAATGCTGACACTCAGGTTTCATGATCCTTCAATGATCTTATCCCATCCTCGAGCATCATTAGATCAAATATGGACTTAAATCCCTCATCCCAGTCCCTCAAGTGAAATTTCAACTCATCTCATCGAAACTACAGTCATGCATGTGATGTGATGATCATATTCTTAAGGTTGGAGACTAAGCATGCAATATAACACACAAATCTAGAAACTTAGGGAAATGTGGATGAATATAAAACTCTGATGGATAAGGTTGGTTAACCTAAAATCTCAAGACCTCATAAACTTATTGTTCTCGAACATTTCAGAACCTGGGTGAAGTGAGAATGTAGGGGATTTAATCTAACTCCTTCATCCAATTTTTTTATTACTTTTTCACATTTTTATGAAGACTTTAAATAAAAGACATCATGACTGCCTAAACTCAAATGAGTAGATGCATCTGCATTCAGCCAGTATAGGTGTAAGTACAGGACGGAGCCTTACGTGATGTCCTCTAAGCCACCTACTCTGTTAAGGGCGAACCCTCACTTAACGCGGCTACTTATCTGCATTTAGTAGTCACTTTTGACTCAAAGGATTTTTTTATTTTTTATTTTTTTATGGATTTCAGAATAAAGTTAGAACAAAGGTTAGTCGAATCTTCTTTGAAATCAAGAAAAGCATTTTCAACACCATGTTACACAAATAAAGATTTTCCAAATAAGAGAAACTCATTTTTCAAATCATTTTCAAAAATATTTTTCTTGAAAATAGTGTAACATAATATAGAAAAACCTTGAAAATAATTTTGTCCACTTAGTTCCAGAGATTATACTTTAGCCAAAAAGTTTTAAATTTTTCAAAATATAGCTAAAATACAAATACGGTATATACGGTATACCCTCCTATACTTAAACTTTGTTATGTCCTCGTAGCACTAGATATTACAAAACCATAGGTCCATTTAAGGATAGAAAAATATCCGGGAACTGAGGTGGGATCTCCCTACTTAGGTTAGAAATAACCTAAGTATTAAGGCAAGGAAAGATGATAAGGAAATCACGGGGATTCAGGTCCCCCCATACTTAAGCTGAGAGTAGCTTAAGTATAAAGATGGATAATTGATGTTTGGGGGAGACCTGAGGTTAACAAAAAAGTAGGATGAATATATACATGAGAGGATGAATCTTCGTAGATGGGTGGAGTATCTAAGGCTTAGGGGAGGGTGTCGAAGCAATCGAGGCTCAAACAAGCATGCGATACCCTTTGATTTCACCAACTCACATGTGAAGCCAACAAGTGTTGGTTGATTATCTTGTCATTTTTATTGGTGATTAAAATATTCTGGTTTACGTTAGAATCAAGAAAATATGGAATAAAATCATCCCATGTAAACAACGGTGTTGCTCTCCCAAAACAAGGTTTTACTTCATTTTAGGTTAACTTGCAATTATCAGTCTCAATTTATTTGCTTAAGGTTATCACTGATTAAAGTTGAGCACATAAATCAAACAATCATCGTCTATCACTTCATTCCCATTTTCCATTAACCAGGTGATCAAGCCAGGAAGGAAGGTCGAGAAAAAGTCACGCAGTCGATAAAAATCATGATCTAGGCTAAGCGAGAAAACATGCAACGCCTTGAGCAAAATTTGTGAAAACTCGGACTGAATTTAAAACCAAAATCATATGTATGCAAGTCAATAAGAAACCGCACCTAACATGCTTCTATTAGCGTGGAAGAATATCTTTTAATTTGACTAAGTGAAGCGATGTTTATGTGCGTCTAGAATTATGTGTGTCCTACCTACGATCAAAAACGAATGATAAAAAGTGAAACTAGCTCGAAGAGCCACGTGTCTGATCCTAGATCAACACTCAAGTGGGGTGATCCCCACACAGCCACATATATCTTGTTCTTTTACAAGCGTGAGTCTTCGATCGAAGACCGCTGTAAAGACGATTATTACATTAGGAATAAAAATACAAGACACTTATTTTTTTTATTTTTTCTTCGATTTTTCTCCAAAATTGCTTTTACGGCTCCTCGTAATGGGGAAGCACCTGCTCCTCGCCTCCTCGAACATCAAGGGCCCTACCACAAAAATAGATATTATATATCAATCGAAAAAAATAATAATGCAAGACAACATGAACAAATTGACCTATGTATAGAAAACACTTAATTAAATAACCAAACAAGACAAAAGATGAGTCGTGTCCCCGGCAACGATGCCATTTGATGATCCCAAAAATTGGCCTCTAAATAAGTCGTTTTAGTGCGTTGTAGCTGGCCAAGTCGGATGCGTCAAAGACCCCTTGATTTAAATTTATCAATCAAAATAAAGCAGTCAAATTTTTATTTTACTTGGACAAGCTCAAGGTCAAACTCAGGGACACGAGCCTCTTAAGTACTATTTAGACTTCTATTACCTAAATTAAGTGTTAGATTAAAAGCTCATAAGACAAGAAATGCATAAAGACACGGCATGATGTATAAAGAAACATGAGAAAGACATTTTTTAGTTTTTAACATGTGACAAGATGCAAGGAAATGCAATGTGAATATGCCCTAATTATAAGAATCTTTGAGCGATCAAACAGTAGTCGAATTCAGATTAACATCATGAATCAAGTTTCATTAATTCAATTAAGGCAATGCATATAAACATGTTATATAAGTGACACTTTCCTATTAAAGTAATTCATCAATATTCATGGTGTCAAAATATAGAACTAAGTATGCCATTAAAAAGATCATTAGATTAGCTTCAAAACGAGATCAAAATCAACTCAATCGTATATACGATGCTCAAGATATTCACACATGAAACCATGGGCATAAACATAAGAAAACGTAAAGATATCTAGAAAACAGGTCCCTAGGAGGGACTAAAATGTGAATAAAAATAAGCGTGAGGCCTTCCCTAATTCACCACGCATGCGGGAGTATATTTGTAATTATTAAAACCCTCGGGGTTGGAATGCAAAATACCCCAGGTGAATGTGGTTCTCACGTGCTATCAGGACCTATCTACAATAATTGAAAACTTCCAGGGCCTCCATGCAAATTTCCCTTGCTTGCACATGACTAGCACGTGTAAGCTAGGCTTGGTGGAAGAGTAGGTACGGAGGTAGGCTCGGAGTTGCCTCGGTTAGGCTCGTAGGTCGACTCTAGTTCGAAATCACTTCAGTAGCCAGCTCAGCTTCGGGTGTGGCTCGGAGTAGGCTCGGGTATTCCGATCCTGTCGGTGTGGTGATGCCTCCCTGCATTGTCACGTGGTGGGCTGTGGACCGTTCAATCCTCAAAGATCATACGGTTGTTAGAGGCTCCAGGATCGTCGACGTGGCTCACCCCAGACCATTGGATGAGCACCAAAAGGATGACATCCAATGGTAGTTGTGTGTCCTTCTCCTCTACGCCTGGCGGCGGAAACAGGTCTCCGGCGATTCGACTGCAACTACGTCTCCGACTCCCGGGCTCGAAGGAGCTCCCTGGGATATTCTAGAAATTGGTCGAGGTAGCTGGGACCTAGGGCGAGGCGCGAGATGACCGGGAATGGGTTGTCGAGTCTTCTTCGTCAGAGACGGAGTATGCCAAATCCTCTCTGATCAGGCTCCGACCAATGAGCATGCATGTACATGCATAGGATAATTTTAGTCAAAGCATGCAAGTATGCTATGATGCAAGTGATATGGGATGAGTGCCAGGCCATATGGGGCAAAGAAGGCAGCGGCATGAGGTTCTCCTCCGACGAGTTTGGAGGGGAAGGAGGCGAAGTGATCTGGGGTTGCGGGAGAGTGGGAAGGTGGGCGGAGTGGCGCGCGGAGATGTTCGAAGGTGGATGAAGCTTGGGAGATGACCAATGGATGGTGAAGGTGTGTAGGGACAGCTAATTAATTTAGAAAAATTGAACAAAAAATGCAGGGGGAGATCGGATGGAGCTTACCTGGGAAGGTGGCGGAGCGGATGGCATGTGCTTGGGGTTGTAAGCGATCCCTGAGTCTTCGCACGTCGAGGTCGGTCAGTCCTCGGAGCTCGAGCGGGGTGGGGCCACCGTGACGTAGCCGCAAGAGCCACAGTTCTCACCGGGGGTAGAGGTCATCATTGTTCAATCAATCGCACCTCCCCCTGTCATGGGGAGGTGGAGGAGAGTTGGGCCTAGCCCCTCGTAAATTTGGACGAGCTGTGGAGGTGACGTTGACAGACGGCCTTCATGTGATCTGAGCCTCGATCGAAGGGTTGAGGAAGAGGAACCTATGTGTGGTGGGGATGAAGGCATCGGAGGGTGATCGTGTGGTGCATGAGGCGCCATGTGGTGAGCTAAGGTGAAGGCGGAAGCTGAAGGTTGTGATGTGATATGGCCCTTGATCTAGCGGCTAAGAAACGAAGAGGAGTGGGCGGTGTGCATCTGATGAGGAGTGTGTGATCGGATGGCGGGAAAAAGAGGGGTGCATGGTGCGTGAAGAGACGGGTCGCGTGGCGCAACCAGAAGGTGCTACTGGCCCAATCATATTATTCTAAAGAAGAATGTGAAATAAGAAGGAGACTGAGGCCAAATTTGGAAAAATTCAAAACACGAAAGTTGTATATCTCGATGAGCTCTACAAGTTTCATATTGACCAAAAATGGAGAAGAGGTCAAACAAAGGTAGAAATATTTTTGTAAGCATTTTTAAAGGCTTAAAAACATTACGATTTTAGTTTTGGTATTTTTTGTATTTTTAATTTATTTAAGGGTCAGATAACTACAATGATTAATTTGGTTGTTATTGAAACTTAGTCTAATCTAGGGGTTAATTACTGTGAATTAATGGTTTGAAACTGGGTTTCATCACTGATCTGTGAGGACATAGCTCAAGCTAAGTATAGGGAGTCATATATACTCTGTATATACTTTAGCCATAACTCGTACTTTCGTATTTTTAATAAATATAGCTGAATCAATATTCATATACAAACTTATACAATTCATTAAATCAACTAATAAAAAGATGCATATTATTCCACAAATTATTTTTGTATATATTGATTAATAAATCAGGTAAAAATAGTTTTGCAAAATGTATGAAAAATAGTTTGAAAATCCATTTAAAAAATATTTTGAAAAATATTTGAAAAATATTTTGTACAATGTTTTCAACCTTCGTAAAAATATTTAGTTTGTAAAAATTTCTTTTCTTTATGTGAAATAAAAATGTTTTAAAGCCTATATGCAAATGGTTTGGAAAATGGTTGCAAAAATATTCGAAATATATATATATATATATATAATGTTCGAAAAACCTTTGCAAAATGATTTTCGGATGCTTGTAAAAGTTTTTGGAAGTTATTTGAAAAAAATATTTTGGACTATAGTTTACAAAATTCTTTGTAAAACCATGTTCAAATAAGATTGAGGAAGTTATATATACATCATTCAAATAAATTATTTACAAATTGTATAAACGTACCTATAAAAATAACTCACATTCGATTTGTAAATCCTCAACCCCCAATTCTTGTAAAATAAAAAGAGGTGCACCCGTGTAGATATCTGTGTGTACTTCCTTTTTGTGCCAAAAGTCTTTTTGGTTTGAAAAATCCCTAAAAATTATAAAATTCCAAAAACATTTGCAAAAATCTTCTTCAAAAATATGCATAAAGTTTGCAAAACCTTTTTCAAAAATCCATAAAAAGTTCAAAATTATAAAATGGTATCACAAAAATATTTTTCTTGCATTGTACATAGCATTCACATCAAGGGTGGCTCAGGAACCATTCTTGGGGATTGCCGATATCGGAACTCTAACCCGCTTCTTTTGGTAACAATTATATCTAAAGATTGTAGATGGATTGAGTCAATGCTTCATATGAGGAATGGTCTACCGACGCAACTTTTCCAATACCCCAAAATAGTATGTGGAGCAGAAGAGGCTATATCCGTAGGGGCATAAAAAAGAATACATAAGCTATACAAAGTCAAAGAAAATATCCAAAGAAGTCTATACCAAAAATTCAATAAAAAATTGAGCTTCAGAAAAAGCATGCTTCTTGGTGAAGAATCAGTTACACTAATCGACTTTATAAGGGAATGAAGACTACACTGGTCCATTCCCACTTCTCTTCCCATTCTTCTGACTTCCTCCCCCATTTGGCTGTAAAGATCGTGAGTACCTGACCATATAATGGAATATCAGTCTCCAAGAGGACGACTTACCAGAAGAGCAGACGCCTTGATGGTTCTTGTTTGGAAAGACCTGAGCAAATCCACACACATGGCTCTATCATTTAAAGGCAGCAAGGGTATGCGATTGGGAGGATGGTTCTAACTTAGCTGTGAATTGAATTGAATGATAGGAGTCTGGAATCTGAACGTTGTTATGTCACACTTCCCGTCTTCAATTTGATTCCAAACACACCATTAATCCATTGCCCTTGTATGAGCTCCAACCTTTGACTTTACTAAAGACTAGTTTAAAAGTCGATAATTATTCCAAATTATTTCTTTTTCTTCTCTTTATATCTCATTTTTTGTACGTATTCCAAAAGTGACTGCTATGAACTAGCAAAGGCAAGTATAGAGCGGTGATGAATCTCCATTCATCACCTTTATTCTATCATGTTGGCCTAAAAAACCCTAGCTAATGCATGTAGATATCATTATTTTGTACATATTAACTTTCATTGTTTATTCTAATTATTGTATATAAAATATTGTTTTTAATGCCAACATTAGAGAATAAAAGAAATAAAAGAAAAAGAATAAAATGCGAAAGGTATTTTATGACCTAAACCCCGATATCAAGTCAAGAATTGATTTGGCCGATAAGGAACAAAGTAGGAGGAGATAAGGGCCAAATATAAAATAAAAACCATATTCTTTTATTCATCAATAAAGCATTTTTGTACCTATTTTATTATATATTGTTTGTTCATCAAATCAATAAACTTTGTACATGAAAGTTGTAGACAATAATACATAGAGAAATACAAAATTTAGTTTACATAAAAAATAATATACAACATACAAATTATACTCAAAATAAGAATCCGAAATCTCAAACTTACAGACCCATATCTCCAAAAAATAAAATGTATTACAATAACCTTCAATTGTATATAACTTTTAATAAGCTAATTAATGAATGTAGTTTCATTTTTTTTTTAGTTAAGATGTGAAAGTTAGGTTTTGGAGACCCCGATTGTATAGTATACATAATTAAAATATTCATTTTATTTATTCTTTATTATTTTAGAATTTTATATTTTTACAATTTTGTAAATGTTATTTATAATATATGTACATATTAAGAATGTAATAAAACCACAAAGAAATTAATGGAATAAAATACATATACCAAATACATAGATGAATTGTCTATTCTTATACTAGTATATAAATAATCGGTGAAATTTATTCTTTTACTCCATTATTCCTTTATATTTTTTATTCTTTAAAAATTATATATATCCTATTAAAAATACAGAAAAAAATAAAATAAAAAGAAAATACTTAAAAATAAATAACATATCTAAATATATAAATCAATATACTGTAGTTATACATACATAAAATACTTTCCTATTTACTTAGGTGTCCATATGATATCTTAAAAATATGTTAAAAATACATTCACATCTATAAGAATAAGCTATAAATATGTAAATTGTGAATACAAATGAATAAAATAGATAGTACAAAATAAAAATAGAATACCAATACATAGTTAAATACATAGTTAAAATATGCTGACGTATAGCACATATGTATTTATTTAGCATATCAAATCCAAAGATAAAATATATCTAACATCTTGTAAATACATGATAAAATATGCTCTAAATGATAAAAATAAATATAATTACTGTTTATTATTTTTCATGAAAATAAATCAAATATAAATAATAAATATAAAATAAATGCATTAATAATACAACTAAAATAACAACATCTAATAAATAAATTTGTAAAATACAACAAAAATCATAATAAAATTGTCCTAAAAATAATACATATTTGTCATGTTTTAAAGATTTTGAGATTAATTCATTTACTATTTTTGATTTATTTATTTTTTTTGAGTAAATATCGTTTTTGTCGTGACTTTGTCCTACGTGGACCAATCACAATTCAAGGAAAGTTGACCCCCTGTCAACTCCCCATCTTTCAGCCATGGACCTGTTAGAGCCTCGAGTCCCTCATTTTTCTTGATTATTCCAAGCTGCCAAGATGCTCAAATTGCCTCAAGCTCTTCGATGATCATGTTCGCTTCTCGAGCGAGCCTCATGCCCAATCATCAGAACCACCAAATATTTCTCGAGCCTCTCAAAAATGCCCTCTCAAAGCTTGTTGGAACCATGTCTATAAATAAAACTTTTTTGGGTCTTCAGCCCCTTTTTTGATCCTTCTTAGAGCTCCCTATCGCGTCCATGTGTGTATATATGAAGGTCCAGTGACAACGAGTCCTTTCCGCCGTGCTCGGAAGCGGCAGAGCGCATCCACATCGACCTTCTCCGGTTGCCCTGCTCCCCGCCCTCCAGCAAGTATAAGAGCTATGCATCTTTCTACTATTACATAGATTTTAAAATTACAATTTCAATTCTGCAATTAGATTAGCATTTAATTGATTAGTGTAGCTGAGATTCCAATTTTCTCAATCATCGGAGTCGCTAGTGCTCCGTCCAGTTCATCGATTTTAGCCCCCTCTCCGACCACTGCATTCAACCCATATCATTCCTCGATCATTTCTTCATTCGATCCATCATTTAGCCCGCCCTGATCAGATTTCGATCAGCGAATTGAAGCTCACCCACTACCGCTCGTCGGAGCTTCACCATCCATCTCATTCATCGTGCATTACAACTTTATTTCGGGTCGAGGGCTATTGCCTCGAGTCCTTGAATAATTGTGTGCGGGTCAAGGGCTCAACAGACCCCTCCTGGGTCGATGTAGGACTTGAGAACTACTCCCAGGTGCCTCGTTCTTCGAAGAAGCTCTAGGCCTCTCCTTAGTGAGGCTCGGACTCATCTGAGGTCATCAACAGTTGTAGACCCCTACAACAATATGTGTGACCTTTCAGCAGCTCGGGAGAAGCGTGGAGTCAAGCGGAATCAGCGATCTAACCTCACCCATGCTACTATTCTTCATGTTCTTGGTGGACATCCAGGACCGTTCGATCGAGGAGTTCGCACCAGTTCATATCCTATTCGTTCGATCATAGGACGAAATGTCGTGTCCTAGAGCCCTCCAATCATATTAAGCGGATTGATCCACACCTTTGATCAGAGCCCAATAAGGGTAATTTGCCCAAAGACCCCCTCCACATTTTCATATTCTATTTAGTATATAAATAGTGTGTTGGAGTGTACAGTTTTGTGTAAAATTTGCAATACTCCCCTTCATGTTTAGAAATTTGTGTATAAGTCCATGTTAGCTCAGCTCACGCGGGGTCCCCACATGAGTTGGGCATTTTGCGTACATATCCATATTTGTTTATGTATACATGTTTAGCCTGAAATTTTGTAAATGCAGGTTTATTTTTGTGGGAAATTTGTAACAAGGACTTCATGTTTTGTCTATTTACATGTATACCCTTCTCAGGTGCGTACGTGTTATATTTCATGTAAAAATTAAGACACGCCTCTGGATTTGTGTTATGAAATGAAGGAAATGTTTCTTATAATTGCTTTTTGGTCCCTGCTACTATTGAAAATGTATATACTTAGGATGTTTGTTAAAAATAGCTACTGCTTGGATCTAGTTTTGCAGAAATTAGTGTAAATGCCTTAGTTGATGTATGCAATTGCTATATTTTTTAGTTAGATTTAAAGGCATTTTATTATTTATGAAAATCCAACATGTGCCTTAAATTTCAATGTTTAACTTTAAAAAACGAAAAAAATATTAAAATGCTTGGAAAAATCACAAAAAAATTATTTTTTTGTTATGTCTTATTGTAACTCAAGACCAAAAATCCCTAAAAATGGAAAAAGAAAAAAGCCAAAAAATCAGAAAAACCTAAAATCCATTATGAAAACACGAAAATTCTCAAAAAAATCCAAAATATCATTTTATGTTTTCTAATTTTCATTATATTATTATTTCTCTATTGAAATTGATTTAGAAAATTTTGGACATTATTTACTATTTTTAATTTCCAAATTAATTCGACCTATTTAATCCCTAATTTGGTATATTTTATACTTTAAAATCCCATAAAAATTAGCAAAAAGTCCAAAAAACCATAAAAACATTATAAAATTAAATAAAATCCAAAAACATTTAAGTTCTAAATTTTGTGTATTTTCATTACTATTTATAATTACTTTATCCTATAGTATATGTATAACAATATATATATTATGTACTTAGTCAAAAAAAGATGTATTATTATTAATATTCATATTTATAGATATATATTAAATATAAATAAATAAATATGTGAATATGCGAATACAGTATATATACAATTTCACTTATGTGTATGTGTCTATTCATATACATACTGATTTGATATATAGATATTATTCTTATTATACTTATATATTCATTGTTAATTTCATGTAAAAAGTATATGTGCACACATACACATGTATATATAAAGGAAAAACCAACTTAATGAATAAAGACATGCCTCTATATAATATGCTTTAATTAAAAATAAGCATAGGCTACCTAACTTCCTCTATATGGATCGACCTTTACATGCTTGCAAACTATACAATTTTGAGTTCTAGATTAAAATAAATTTTAGCTCACATTCCTTATATTCATTGATTAATTTATATGACGGGTTAACTGTAGATTGACTTTGGTTTCTTGAATGGTCAATGCATCGACTGCGGTCTCACCTCATGAGATCATGCGATTCTCAGGAAATCGTCTTCATCAATAAACCAATTGTATCAATTTCTTTGATGCATTCTCCTATTCGTAGTGAATATCATGATGGAGTTGTAGTTTAACTTGATTGACCTTTACATCAACTTGGTGTAAAGAATGCATTTCCATATGGAGGCCTATAGGAGGTAGTGTACATGCAGCACCCTCTAGGCTTCAAGACTTAAGCAAGTGTTAGAAGGTGTGCATTGTTGCACAAAGCTAACTGTGGGCAGAAAGAAGGCCCTTATGCCTAGTTTCAGATGTTATCGAAAGTACTGAAGAGTTTGGATCTTTCTAGATCATCTCAAAACCATTCCTTATTCGTATGAAAGAACAGAAAAGGAACCATGGCAGTGCTTGTTTTATGTAGATGATATTATCCTTACAGTAGATGACTCTAGCGACATTACAAAAATGAATAGGAAACTTGTGTAACAATTTGTGATCAAAGATTTGGGGCCACTAAAATACATTCTAGGGAACAAAATGGCTATATCCCAACTAGATATAGTTACGTAGTAATGAAATTATGACATCCATCATCTTCAAACAAGGATCCTAGGACCTAAGCCATCACGAATACATATGGATCCTAAGACAAACATCTATGAGCCATAAGCCATTGAAGATACATGTCTATACAGGCGACTAATGAACCTCCATTTCATCATCTTTATTCTTTCATTATGGCCTTTAAACCCTAATTAAATGCATGCATGTATCATTAATTTGTCAAAAAAACGATCATTATTTTGTACAAAATATGGTATGTTTATTGTATTTATCGCCAATAAAAGAATAAACGAAAGAAAAGAAAAAGAGAAAAGTGTCAAGGACACTGAAATGACCCTATCCCCTGAGACTCAGTCATCATGATGACTTGGTTGACAAGGAAAAAAAGTGGGGGAGATGGGATGGCCAATTGTACAGAAAACGCAGAATGAATCACTCTACAAGATAGAAGACCTATTTTATTTTATTAATTACGCCCCAAATAACGAAACTTTGTATATGAAAATTTTAGATAATAATATATAGAAAACATAAAATTGATTTCGTACAAAAAACATACAAAAAATAAAAGTTACAGTCTGAATAAATCTCCGAAATCCCAACTTCACAGACCCATATCTCTCAAATAAAAACTCAAAATATATCAAAATCACTTTAATTGCATATAACTTTTAATAAGTTATATAATGAAGGTGGTTTCATATTTTTTGGAGTTAAGTTGTGAAAGTAAGGTTTTAGACCCCTATTATATATTATACCTCATTAAGATAAACATTTTATTTATTCTTTATTACTTTTATTATTTTATATTTTTACAATTTTGTATATCATTTGTAACATATATACATATTTAAACCATAATAAAACAATAAATAAACTACTAAAATAAAATATGTATATAAAATACATATATGAAATACCTATAACTATACTTGTATAAATAATACACCTATTTATTTAAGTGTATATATTACATCAAAAAATATAATAAAAATATATTTAAGTATCTAAAAATAAGTTATAATTATATAAAATATGATATAAAAATAATAAAATTAAAATAATACAACAAAAATTAAATACCTAAAACATAGGGAAATAAACCTATACATGCACCCTAAAAATTAACTTGTAAATAAACACCTCTAAAAATAAATAAAAATACCCAAATAATATTACAAAAAATTAGAAACTTTTTTTATTTATAACTAAAAAATAATAAAATTAAATTCTATTTATTATTTATTTTTCAAGGCAGTTTTACCTTGGAATTTTCATGGCGGATCCACGTGGACCAACCAGGTGCGCTCAATTGTTAAACACTGGTCTATTGTCTGGCTCGTTCTGACGACTATCAGAACTCATGAGGCTGCATGCTTCTCCCATTTCTCAACATCACTCCATTCACTCATTACCCTCGAGACCACTACCATCATATAGCCTCATCGTCCTACGTCCACGTCCATCCTCGCATCTCCAGCTACCCCCGATCGATCGCACGCCATCGTCCCTCGAAACTCGATCAAAACCTGCCTATAAATATACCCCTTTCATCCTTTTTGGCTTTTTGATCCCTTTTCTTCCAGCTTTAGCCCCTCAGATCACCCCTGTGATCTTCTCCATGGTGACAGCGTGGTGAAGATCGTGATTTGCAGCAAGGAAAGCAAGTGGAGGAGGTGTATCCATCCCACTGCCAGAGCACCGTTGGCAGTTCTTGCTACTGGCCTCTCAGGTCGGTTGAGCCATTTTTTCCCATCGCTCTTAGGTAATTTTATAGTGTAATTTCAATTTCACATCTTTTATTTATAGTTTAATCGAGCGATTAGCACTCAAACCAAAAATGTCCAAATCCTGGAGCTCAAGCTCCAGGTCTGATTCACTGTGATCTGACCGTTGATCCACACTGACTTCAATGCCATCTTGCTCCCCTTTACGTTCTCCATAGATTCCCCTCTTCATCCAAACCAGATCCATCATGGATCTAGGATTCAAGCTCCCTATGTCGCTACCTCACCGGAGCTCCCCCTCCATTCCATTCCCCTTATTATTTTGTGTAAATCCCGGGTCAAGGAAATATCCCTTACACCTGAGAGAGTTTTGATTGCGATTTGGAGGTCTATCGAAGCCTCTGGGACCACCACAACCACATGGAGCACCTCCAGGTGGCCTAACCTCGCTGTAGCAACTCGAGCTCTCCCGCCTTCATCGGAACCTACTATCGCACGTGAAGGACGCCCAGCTACCTGCTGGACTTGTCGGAGGAGAGAGCGATCGCCAGAGCACCACGAAACAACGAATCCAAAGTCATCGGTGAGCAGTTCTTGCAGGTTCTTCCAGGGCCCTTCCTCGTCGTCCGATCAAGAACAGCGGTCCAGATTTAATATAGATCGTTGATTTCCCACGAAGGGGTATGCAACGAAGGCCAGCGATCGGACACATGACAGCTGTTGGACGCTTGGATCCCGGTGCTTAAGTGGTATAATTTTATAGGCACCCTTCACATTTCTGTATTTGCTATCAAATCTTGTAAATATTTTATGTACTTTAACAACTGTTAGATAAATTGCATGTAACCCCCTGAACATTTCATATATTGCTTTTTAGTCCTGGTCAGAGTCACGTACATGTGCACATTTATCTTATAAAATTTGCACTGAAGCCCTCATGAATTTTTGTAATTGTCTGTTATTATATAAAGTTTTAATTCAGCATTAAACTTTGGGTTAAATTGCACTACTACCCTCGCATTTAATTTCAAATACAATTATACCCCTGTTAGGCCAAGTAATTTTGTGTGTTATTTTCTATTTATTAAAAATATTTGTCATGCTCTAAAAATTATCAAAAATATGAGTAGGTACCTAGATGCATGCTTGATCATGCTATATAATTGTTCCTGCATTTTATGCCCATCTCTTATTTTCTAAAAATCAAAGAGTGCACGGTTAGCCCATGATTGCCGTAAAAAGCCAAAAATTGCAAAATCAATTCGAAAAATCCCCAAAAAACATATTATACTTATTTAAGTAGTATTAACCTTCAATCCAAAAATCACTAAAAATAGAAAAAGAAAACACTTCAAAAATGAAAAACACCCAAAACCATTAGAAAATTTGTAAAAACCCCCCAAAAATTCCAAAAATAGTGATTTCTATTGTATGATTTCTATTGTATATTTCTAATGTATAATTTACTTTATATTACTATATTTTTTTAAAATCAAATTGGAGAAATTTTGAGGTTATTTTATATTTTTCATCTCCATTTTAAATTTGGTCTTGTATTTTAGCCATGTTTTAAGGTATTTTCAACTTTAAAAATATATAAAAAATAGCAAAAATTCCAAAAAAAACATAAAAATAGTAAAAAATTATGTCAAACCCAAAAAGATTTTATTTTCCTTATTTTGTCTATTATTATTAATATTTACATATATATTAGTCCATATTGAATATATACACTATATATAACTCTATTATATATTTTAAAAGAAAAAAATAAAATATGAATTTAAAAAAAATATAAATATAGAAGATTAAAATATATAATAAAAATATCTTTAATTGATTAAAAATCCGCATTATTTGATAAATATAGTGCATAGATATGTATACATATACTTATATTATTTATTTATAAATAATATATAGTGCTATATCATTTGTTCCCTATGTTCGACACCCTACTCCATAAGTCACTATACACATTTTAGTGTAGGTTTTATAATAAAATTTTGACCCACTTTTTATTTATTGCTTAATATTTAATTGTGGGTTGATTGTTGAATTGGATCGGGTTTTCGTGAGTGGTCACAACACCAATTGGACATCTTGCCTTGTGAGATCTCTAGACCCTCATGGAAATACCTCCTTTTCAAATGACATTGTTGCTAATGGATTGTAGCACTTTGTGTGTGTGTGTGTGTAATTGTTCATTATTTATTCACATTTTTCTGTTATTTATTCTTTGATAATTATTTGACTGTTCTAATTCGAGTTTCTTATTGATCTTTCTTACGAGTGAGCGCTTGACGAGGAATACCTCTTATGATGTGGATGCAACCGAGGCGAGTGGAGGTCAGCTTTCTTCTTTTAAGCTGACCAGGAGATAGCATGAGAGAATAGAAGGGAAGGAGGAGAAGAGCAGCTTGTAATATAGCATTTTCCAATTTTTTAGTGAGAGAGAGAGATTTAATTTATGCAAATAATTTGTAATTAATTAGGACACTACTCTCTTCACCAAACAAAGTCCAGTGCCAGGGTGTCTGTTCACTTGGGGACCTCGTACCAAATTTTTCGTGTTTTCACCACCTTTGTTTATTTTATTTCTCGTGATTTGAGCTTTCCGCCTTTATTTATATTTTCTGTGAGTAGGCCCTTAGATAGTAGGTTGCTTGACTCGGTAGCTTGGTCTAAAGCCCTAACAACATTGCATGCACCTATAGTCTATCTTGCTTGGACTTAGTCAAAAATTAGTTGCAAATTACTTGAATTTCGAACCACGAGCCATGAGAGACCTCATACAGCACTTGCAGGAGCCGTTGTGGTGTGCACCGAGAAGTCTCCAAGACCTGACACTAGGATACATTTCTGAGCGATTTGCATTTGGTTATTCCCAATAATAACAGGTACTGTTTAGGACATTTTCTCACTTTTGCATATTGTCATATAGTGTAAATATTTCAATTCCGCCTTGCATCTCACATGGAGAGAGATGGGAAGTACTGTAAGTAATTATATCTTTGCATGCATCATTAGTCACTAAGGTAAGATTTATACCTTAGTGATGACTTGCATGCCTTTTCTGTCTCCTCTCCCCTGTGTTTATATCACTTAGGACATACAAGGGAAATAAAAAAATTGTTAGGTGGATTGTTATGAAAAATACTCAAAAAAATTAAAATCCCAAAATTAAAAAAATAGACTGTTAACTAAACCTAACCTTAATAAAATTTGTAACGAACTATTCATTGTTTGGGGTTCATAAAGCCCGCATAGTTTTCAGGTACACTCCAGACAGAGTGAGGCGCGACCTGCTAAGGATAGGATCCCAAATCCTGATCTGTGGAACCTTGGCTATCACCTGGTTGGCAAAGTATTGGCTCTTCTATAGTATGTAACTGAGTAGGGCCTAGTCGAGCACATGTTCCTGCCTTATGTGGAGCATCCGACTTGGTATAAACTGATGACCTTAGGCCACACCCTCACGAGTGTGTCTGTCTCATCAGTTTGCGTCCGAGTAGGTCCTTGCACGCTCACAGGTGATTCCGTTGCGAACAAGGTCCAAAGTATTGGTTTCACCTATTGGCTTCCTTTATATTTCTTTGGTTGAGTAGCTGCCCAGGCATGAGATCAAGGACCTTTAAGCGTGCAGATCATAGGTTACAAAGGAGGTGTAACAAGTACGGGGCAGCCGCCTGGTAGTACACACACTACTATAAGGTTAGCGTACTTAAGGACTTGTTATGAGATTACCTGAAAAATAAACATAAAATGGAAAAGATAAAAATAGTTGAACTTTTACGGCTTCACAAGTATTGAGTTGGTGAACTGATCCTTGTTTTGTGTTTGTTTGAATTATTTAAGGTCCAAAGATCAGTCCTGCACATTGTATTCCTTTTTCTACTTCTCTTTAATCCCATATTTGACCCCCTGCTCCATTAGATTCTTCTATTGTTTTGCACTCCCTTTATTCCTTGTTTGACCTCGATATCATTATTCCATTCTCGATCTCCTCTTAACCTTTGAGATGGTGACATGTGGATGGCTTAGTCTCGACCCTGCTAACACCAACACTGATTCCATATGCTCGCCACCTCCAATAATTCAGGGTGATTCCCGAGAACCTAGTTCAGACTTCGTGAATCGATCTCCAGACTCCCCATCTTCTCTAATAAACCGAGATCACTCTCGCCTTGAAACTTGCCTATTATGGATTGTAATTGATTTCACTCCATACACATAACCATCATTTAATGAAATTCTGTGTTGACCTTAACACATATCGATTTGCTACTTATGCTACCTCTACACAGACTAATCAGGGCATTAATTCATTTGCAGATCAAGAGCCCAATCTAGAGCTAGAAATTATGATAGATTCAGCTTCAAGATCAGAGAGAGAATTGGCTCCTGGAGGAAAGGGGAAGGGACCACAACCACCACCTCATCCAGATAAGAGTTCGCAGCTGGATCAGAATATAGTGAATGCTCATATCCTTGCCTCTATCTAGGCAATCCAGCAGCAGCTCACGGATCAGGCCTTAGCACAGGTCGTTTCTAAGAAATGCTCAATGACTTGAGGAGGAGGGGAGACAACCGAGGAGGATTCTAAGAAAATCCCAAAGGTGGAGGGGGTGGAGAACCAGATGAGACTAGATTAGAGTGGCTTAAGCTGACTCTAAAAGAAACATACAATCCTGGGTTAGGATAAGTTATTGAATGGGTTTAGATTCCAGTAATCCATGCCATTTTGAATTGAAGCCGTAGCTACTGGCACTCCTACCCACCTTCTGTGGAAATGCAAATGAAGAACCCTATATTCATCTACAACAGTCCGAGCATATCTGTGGCACCACTCACTGCGTTGGTATACCTCTTGGGGTAGTAAATATGACGGCATTCACATTCAGCCTTCAGGACAACGTTCTTCATTGGATCAACCACTTGGGAAAGGTCGTCACCACTTGGGAAGAATTGAAGTCCGCATTTTTGCACAAATACTATCCTCTTGAGTGACTCAATCAAATGCGTGCCCTTATAGCAAACTTCACCCAAGTCACGTACAAATCCATTCATGAGGCTTGGGAGAGGTTTAATGAGCTACAAGAAAAGTGTCCCAGTGAGATTCCTAGGACCAGCCTGGTCCATTATTTCTTCGAGTGACTAACTATAGAAAGTCAGAAGCTTCTGGATGCAGCATGTGGCGGCTCCCATTTCAACAAAAATGAGGACGTTTTCTGGCAGATATTTGAAGAAATTGCAAAAGGAGAGGTTGCTCTATTGTCATCTCGTGCCTATCAACGCCAGCAACAAACTGTTCAAAAGCCAATGCACATGGCAGCATACCATGGGCCGGACATGGATGAGAGATCCAATCTAAGCATTATTGGATCCTCAATCGAGTCAGCCCCAGCCAGCGGTTCAACGCGTTTATTGCATGCAATCCCTAGAGCCACCCACTCCACAGCAACCATAGCAGTAGTTGGTTGTTTACCATTCAGAGCCTCAGTACATCCCAGAACATTTCTCACCTCCACCACCTCTTATTCAGGAGGTAAATGCCGTATGGTCCAATGATGCGCAGCTGACCTGTTAGGCGGACCTCAATAGGTTCAGGTTTCTAACTATCGCTAGTTCCCTCAACAACAAGGAGGGAGGTTTGTCCAAAACAACCAGCAGCAACACCAACAACATCAGTAGTCTCCATAATTTCATGGCAACTGGATACAGAACCAGTACCAACAACCGTGGTACCGACAATGTCATTAAAACCAGCAGTATGTGGTTGTGTCCTATCAGCAGCACCCTCCTCAGCAGTATCAACAACATCACCCTTCTCCTCAGCACCATTCCCAGTATCCCAACCAACAGTCTCAGGGTCATCCGTAATACCAACGTAGCCAGCATGTAAAGGTATCAGAGGTTGCATCTCCTGTGAACCCAGCCTTGGATTGTCTGGCCCATCTGGTCAAGGGCCTTGCAGATCTCAGTCAAAAGTTGGATGATTTCACCGCTACCAAGACCTCCATTCCCGTATAGGTGGAGGCAAACCCCAATAATTTTAAGAAAAAAGAACATGTAGTCTGGGAGGTTCCCTCTGATCTTACAGATTCGGATATAAATGATTTTTTTATCCAATGTTGTCACTCTCAGGAGCGGTAGGACCTTGTAGCCTTCATCCACTTGCAAGGGGAAGAATAAATCAATCATGGGGGAGTCATCATCTTCTTCTGCATCAGCCAGACCAGCAGCCAGATCGGGTGAGGAAGAAGAAGAAGGAGAACCACCACCAAAAATCCAAAAAAAACAGCAAAAGCAAAAATGCCAAGAGGAAAGCACCAACACCAACAACAGAAGCACCAACCATCCAACCTTGGAGGAGACCGCACATGCAGTCGATCCAATGCCACCCGATGGGGCCTCACTTGAAGATTTTTGATGCATGTCGTTCCTGGATGACACTACTCATTTTAGTCATCCGCATGTACAGCCAGATGTGGGCGCATGTTTTGTTATAACTAAGAACACTATTTCCATTGTTGCTTTTGATTCTGTAGATATTTTGTTTCCTGATGCAATGAGAAAATCCAAAAAAATAAAAATTAAAAAATGGCCTTGTCAAATCCTTATATTGTGGAAATAATTCAGAATCTTGTTCTTGAAATGCCTCTTCTCAAAGCCATCAAGTACATGCCTAACATCAAGAAAGGTTTAAAGGAGGCATGAACCTCAAAGAGACAATCGCAAAAAGCTCGTGCAAGAAATGTGAAGCACATTCTCATTATAGTTGCAATGAATGCAATCGGTAATCTCCCAACAAAGAAGCATATGGGAGCTCCTCTATTCAGATGTCATATGTTTGTCCAATAGTTCAACCAAACTCTACTTGACAGTGGGTCCTCAATAAACATAATGACCACATCATTGCTTAATGATTTTAGGTTGGGACCGCTCAAATCTACAAGAATGATTCTGCGAATCGCAGACATATCCATTAAGCGACCCCAAGGAATTTTAGAATATGTCGTCATCACCATTCAGGGAATGCAGTTCCCTACTAACTTCATAGTTCTAGATGTGGACACTTCAGCTCCTCTTCTGCATACCCTAATCATCCTTGGAGGAATGTTCCTTTGAACATTCGAGGCAGGGGTAAAGTATGGCAAGGATAGATAAAATTCCGTTCAAATAGCAATAAGGTGTCGATTGAGATGATCCAAGTGCCCAAACTTGCAGCTTATGAATCAGATGAGAGTGAGCCAGCAGAACACCAACAAAATATTGTGACTTTTTGACTGAAATCTGTGATACAAATCAATTCGTGGATGATCGAGACCCATGCATTCCTCTTTACAGAGGCAATTCTGAACAGCACAGTTGAGACCCTAGTTGTCCTAGAAAATGAGATTATTGCTGACTTGACTGATGAGTACATTCATGGTCACCTGTCCTTTACGGAGCAAGAAGACATCGTTACATATTTTTGTGAAGAAGATTCAATCATTGAAGAATTCTATGCAGCACTGCACTCAGATCCTACAGTGCTCATGGAGGACATATTACAGATGAAAGATCCAACACCGTCGCCTTGTACAGTAGCATAAGTCACCACAGAGCTAAATCAATCCTATCTGAGCTCAAACAACTTTCGGCAACATGAAGTATGCCTTCCTTACGGGTGCACCAAACATGTTCCTTGTAATCATCAATTCACAGCTAATCGAGGAACAAGAATCTCGTCTGCTTAAGGTTCTAGAAAGAAACCGCAAGTCCATAGGCTGGAAAAATTCTGATCCCCATGGGATAAACCCTTCCCTATGTTCGCACCACATCTACCTGGAGGAAGATAATAAACCCTCTTGCGAGATTCAACGCAGATTAAATCCAAACCTACAGGAGGTAGTGATGAATGAGATAACAAAATGATCCTATGCAGGATTCATCTATCCCATATCCGACTCAAAATGGATGAGTCCTCTGCCTATTGTGCCCAAGAAGTCGGTGATCACCATGATCAAGAATGAAAAAGGAGAGGAGATTGCAACCAGAGTTCTAACGTCATGGCGTGTCTGTGTAGATTATAGACGTATGGTTTCAACGACCAAGAAAGATCATTTCCACTCCCCTTCATCAACTAGATAGTCGAAAGATTGGTCGCGAAGGAATATTTATATTTCTTGGATGGATACTCTAGTTATAATCAAGTTGTTGTTGCTCCTGATGATCAAGAGAAGACACATGTCCATTCGGGACTTATGCCTTTTGCAGAACGTCGTTCAAGTTGTGCAACGCTCCAGCGATGTTCCAGCGATGCATGTTGGCAGTATTTGCAGATATGGTTGGAAGTTTTCTCTAGGTCTTCATGGATGATTTTTCAGTCTATGCGGATAGTTTTGATCAATGCTTATTATATCTAGATCGAGTTCTGAAAAGATGGCGTGAAGTGAATCTTGTGCTCTTGTGGGAAAAGAGCCATTTTATGGTGACCGAAGGTATTGTGCTCAACCATGCCATCTCAAAGTGTAGCATGGAGGTGGATCCTGCAAGGTGGAAGGGATTCAAAACTAGAGCCACCTCCAAATTTGAAGTAGGTCGGATCATTCTTAGGGCATGTCGGTTTCTACCGACGATTTATCAAAAATTTCAACAAAATAGTCTGACCCATGATTGAGCTCTTGGGTAAGGAGGCAGATTTTATTGTCGATGATGGAGTCCTTCGGGCCCTTAAACAGTTGAAATAAATAATTACTCAGGCCCATGTCCTTCAACCATTGGATTGGTCTCTACCATTTGAGATCATGACTGATGCCTCTGATTATGCCATTGGGGTAGTAGTGGGACAGAGGAGAGATCATATTCCCTTTGCTATTCACTATGCCAGCAGAACTCAAGATGAAGCACAAAGAAACTACATGGTCACTGAAAAAGAGCTGCTGGTAGTAGTATTCGCCCTGGAAAAATTTAGATCACATTTGCCTGGATCCAAAGTCATTGTGTATACAGACCACTCAGACATCAAGTATCTTCAAGCCAAGAAGGATGCCAAACCACGATTAATCAGATGGATCCTTCCACTCCAGGAATTTGATCTTGAAATTCATGATAAACCTAGAGTTAAAAATGTGGTTGCAGATCACTTGTCAAGATTACAAGAGCCAGACACTCCTGAGTATAGCTTATTATTGATAATAATAGAGACTTTTTAGGATGAAGCCATCTTCTCAGTCATTGCGCTCCCCTGGTTCGCCGATATTGTGAACTATCGTGTATCTAAGAAAACTCCACAAGATTGGCCTAAGCTTAAAAGAGACAAGTTCTAGTCAGACATCTATTTCTACCAATGGGAGGATCTGTATCTCTTTCGAGAGGGGACTGACTGCGTCTGGAGAAGATGCATTCCTCAGAATCAAGTCTGCAGTGTCCTCGAGCATTGTCATTCCCGAGAATCGGGAGGACATCACTCTGGCAGAAGAACAACAACGAAAGCTCTACAATGCGGCCTGTGGTGGCCGACTCTATTCAAAGATGCAGAAAACTTTGTCAAGCATTTCACTGACTGTCAGAGACTGGATGCTACCATTGGAATGAGAGACACAATGCCTCTAAAGTACATTCAGATATCAGATGTGTTTGACATACGGGGCATTGACTTCATGGGCCCATTCTCTAACAGTTACGGATTTGAGTATATTCTGCTCGTTGTCGATTATGTAAGCAGTTGGGTGGAGGTTATCCCAGCCCGAGCTGCCGACAGTCGTATCGTCGGCCGGTTCCTCAAGGATAATATATTGTAAAGGTTTGGGTTCCCCAAAAATCTGATTCTGATGGGGGTAGCCACTTCGTCAACAAAGAGGTGAAGAAGCTGACACAAGAATTTTACATGGAACATCGTGTCACCTCTCTGTACCACCCACAGTCCAATGGTTTGATAGAATGTTCCAACATGAGATAAAGGCAATATTGCAAAAACATGCTCGCCCCGACAAGAAGAATTGTTTACAATTGCTAGACTCGGTACTTTGGGCCTATCAAACCGTGTACAAGTCACCGTTAGGAATGTCTCCTTACCACCTAGTATACGGCAAGCCATGCCATCTATCTGTGGAACTTATTCACAAATCATTATGGGAAATTGATGAACGGGTCGAGCGACTAAGGTAAAATAGTATCAAAGGTCATTGTGACCTCAACCACTCATATCGGACTCAACAAGAAAAAGAAGACCACCAAAATAAAAATCAATCAAGCAAGCAAAGACAGCGGTCTCGCTAATTTATTTTACCTGGTACAGCTACCAGGGTCGAACACAAGGAGCACGTGATGCTAATGCTACGAAGTAGTAGAGAATACCAAAAAGATCAAAATTGGTGGTTTTTAATTTTTCAATTTTTTTATAATTTTTAATATTAGGAAAAAGGGTAAAAGAACCCAAAAAGTCATAATTCAAAAATTATTTAAAGCGTCAAAAACACAGAAAATTCAAATAAAAATATTTTTGGGTTTTTTAAAATATCCAAATGTTTTTTGTTAATTTTTCTAGATTTTTTTTATTTTTAATTAATTTTCTAAAAATCAAAAAGGTCAAAAAGCATAAACAGTGTAAATCTAGAATCTAAAGGGAATTTAAAATTGCTTAAAATGCCTATAAAATTCAAGTGGCAATTTTATGACAAACTAGAAATAAAAACCTAAATACATCAAGTGAAAATACATTTTTTTGATTTTTTATGAATTTTTACTAACTTTTTTAATATTTTTATTATTTTTTAATTTTTATGGTTTTTATAAGTGGAAATGCAACAAAAATTGGATAAACATCACAAAACCAGCAAATAAGAATTTTTTAGAATTTTTTAAGGGTTTTAATATTTTTAATTGATTTTTAAAAACAGACAGAGGCAATTTTTGTGGTTTTTGAATTTTTAAAAATGCTAAATGAAAACAAAATAAAACCAAAAATTCATAGAAATTCCTACACCATGGCAGGAGCCATGTGTCAAAATCTGGTGATTTTTGGACAATATTTGTTATTTATTAAAGCAAAAATCAAACACACATCACATAGGGACCTATATGCAATTATTGAAAAGTTATCGACCAAACACTAAAACGTGGAAATAGTTTAGGGCTCAATTTGTAAAACAACCAGATCTGCACGTGGGCGGCACGTGAACCAGGCACTCAGGGGTATAAATGTAAATATTATTTATAACAATTCATTCATTAACAACCATGAAATCCAGGACAAAATATGCAAATAACCTAGAGGTCACGTGGTTGATCACGTGTTACACAAACAGAGGGACCGGAATGCAAATAACATAAGCATAATGTCCTAGATGAAAAAGGTCCAAATTAAAAAAACTCCAAAAAATATTTACAGGACTAGGAAATAAACGCAAAAAGATAACATGGCCTAAGTGCAAATACCCTTCTATTAGAGATCCAACGGTTGAATAGATCCACTTACGATCGGACGGTTGAGCGTGGGCAATACCGGTTCGATGATGGACGGCTGACAGTTGATCCTCAGATGGATCAGACAATCAAGGACTCCCTAAGGATGAACAGTCGCAATCAGAACTGGAGGGAGCCTATATCCGACGGCAGAGGCGCCTCCTGGAAGAACGGCGAAGAACTCGCCTCCGACGAGCTTCGACTGGTTGCTACATGCAGCTGAGACATCCTCCGGGGCTTCTCAGATGGGGGGAATGATGCCGGCGCATGTCTGCAGCGATGACGATGCTCCGATGAGGCTAGGACTGTCGGGAACAACCCGGCGAAGCTGGAGACCTGGAGCTGTTGTGCTTTGATGTTCGAACCTCCATATGAGGCCTTTTGGGCTCTAGACCTACACAGATGAGACATTGGGTCGAGGGCAAAGTGCCTCGACCCGTTAGTGTGCGGAATGGGTGGTCGATGAGGCGATGTGTGGCCCTCCGGCGAAGCGACGGCGGAGGAGGGCATGGGTGCTTGTTCCTGGCAAATGAGATGAATGACTGGGTGTAGGTGTAGAGAAGGTCAGCAACGATGATAGGATCATCGGGATGGCGATTGGACGATTCGATCATGGTGAACGGGGTTGACGAACAGAAGTTGACCCAAATGCGAAAATCTAGAATCAATAGTAAATAAGAAGTAATCTAAGCTACCTGGTGAATGGAGTCGTCTAGACTGAAGGTTAGGGACCTCCGGGGGTCTTCACCTCGATGGTTCAACGGGTCTAGAGGCTAGGCTCTCCTTGCGGCGAAGCACGGCGATGAATTCGCCAGACCTAAGGCTTTCGGGCTCGAATCCTCTCTACAACGCCCTCAAACGCACGTTGTCACTCGTGGGTAGAGGTGGAGATCACTGGAGACGAGGGAGCGGACAAAGATGAAGAAGAAGGTGCGACTCTAGGAGAATTTATACTCTGCAGGGTCCGAGAAATGTGGAGCTTGAGCGCGTGAACCGAGGGACTGATCCCTAGAGGATTCATTAGGCATGGGTCACGGATCGTCCCTCGATAATCAGAGCAGTTGAGTAATAAGGATGGCGATTGGATCAGTTCAGGAAAATTAGGAGACAGTCGGGTGGAAACCGGATCCGGGCGAAGAAAGGTCCAGGGGGCCAGTTGACCGGGGTCAACAGTCCGCCCTGGACCAATCAGAAAAAAGTTACATAAAAATATATGAAAATTCAATTAAAAAGAGCAAATGATTTTTATTTAAAAAGTTTATAAAATAAAAATATTTGTTATTTTTTAAACTATTTTTCTATTATTTTTATTTATTTTTTATGAAAAATAAATTATGATATAAACATTATAGTATATTATGTACATGTATAAAATACCTATGTATTTTATACAATTATTTTTATCTTCCTATTTTTGCACAAATACCCCAATTTTATATTTTATTTATTTACAACATAATGTTTGGAGTATAGAATAATTTTTATTTTATTTTTATTAGTTATTTACACATATGAAGTAAATATGTATATGATACATATATACATGTATTATGTACAAGGTTATAGAGAGAAAAATTATTTTTATTTTTATTTTTATTTTATTTTCTAATTTTTGTTTTATTTTAGATGTATATACAAAAGAATAAAAACACCCTTTTTTATTTTTATTTTTATAAAAAATAAATTTTATACACAAGTGATAAATATATACAAGGTAGAGTGTCCCTATCTCTCTCTACTTATTTTAATTGGCGATCAGGTTCATTTTGGACCCTCTCTTGGGTTCAGGTCACTCAATATTTATTCTAAATATTTCCTTATTTTCCTATTATTCTTTATTCTTTTATTTTTGCACAAATACATGCTAATTATTAAATATTAACAAATGCATGCTTATTGATAATTTATTGTAATTACAGCTATATACATGATGCTTTGCCAAGATATTTAGCTAAAATAAAAGAATAAAAAGTGGTGAATGGGGATTCATCACCCCCCTATACTTTACTTTTGCTAGTCCCTTAGCAAACACTTATTTGAAAAAGAAGTGAAAAGAGAAAGAAAAAGAAAAAGAAGGGAAATCAAGGTTGATTATTAAACTTGCGTTCATTAAATTGAAGTATGGAGCTCAGTCAGGCCTTTGGATTATTATTTTGTCGGAACCTTATTTGGACTTAGGTTTAAAACTCAATAGCCTCTAAGTTCCATCAATATATGGTCAAGACTCCTCAACTATCCAGATCAGAACAAGTCTACATACACAAACTCTAATGACCAAGAATCTTTCCTTGTACTATGTAAGTGACATGTACCTCCCCACCTCAGAAATGACAAAGTGACATTCCCCCTCAACAAGCTAACTCTAATGCCCTAGTCTAGCATCTCTTCCCTCGAGGAGCAGGGGATTCCCTTCTAAGTTCAAGTTCAACCGGATCAAGAAGAGGAGGAAGAAGAGAATGGACCATGACCAGTGTAGCCATGTATCCTTGGGAGCCCAACCAGTGTATCTAGGTCTCCAGTTGCAATCTTCATGA
The DNA here is from genome assembly GCA_037367405.1 of Ottelia alismoides. Classification (NCBI taxonomy): domain Eukaryota; kingdom Viridiplantae; phylum Streptophyta; class Magnoliopsida; order Alismatales; family Hydrocharitaceae; genus Ottelia; species Ottelia alismoides. The sequence goes on from JAZKJV010010138.1 coordinate 136,960, forward strand.
GACGAAAGTGTGTAACATAAGCTCTGCTTTATTTGACTTACACTCCGGTGGGTATTTTATTTTCAATCAGACCCACCACTTTTTTGGAGTTTTTCTTTCTTTGCACTTTTTTTTCGATGTGCATATGTACAACATATCTACATGGTCCAGCATATATACATAAAGAGTTTTTCCTCTTGAGCCAGTAGACTATCCCTCTTTTGAAGATATATTGCAACCCACAACTCCTGTCTTTAGACCTCAACACCACCAGACCAAGTTGAGACGCACTTCCTTCACAAAAAGAAGAAGAGAGGTTCCACCTAGAAGTACTACCCTCATATACTACCCCAAGCCAAAGGAAACTGCCTCATCACCACCTCATCCGTGGAGAGCTATGTGTAAGGTGTTGGTGCAAGTAAAGCCATTGTCTATGAGAGTCATGTGTATTTTGTTAAGTGTTCTACTTAGGCTCATCAAGATGACATATGATCATTGAAGGATATGGTTAGATCATCAAGTGCACCATGGAAGCGTGGGAATCATATCGAATACGATGAAGAACGACTAGTCGCACTAGTTGTTCTATGCAGCAGAAATTAAAAAATTTTCATGCGACGAAACCACATGATCCAAGAACACTTCTCGGATCGTTTCATCTAAACCACAAACAAGTAATAGGATTACCTCTTGAAGCGTGGTTGTGATCGAGTCTCTAAATGAAGAGACCTCCTGTCTCAAGTCCGATCCGACGGAGGAGACGCTTGCGAGAGTGGGGATGAATCGTATGCTTCTCGCAATCCATTTTGATGATCCAAGCGGCGGATCTCCTGATCTCGACACACGAGATTTGACGTCTTCTTCACGAGCGAGGCGCACCGAAGGAGACGGAGATCCACGAGCAAATGGTCGGGCAGCATAATGACGATGTTGGGGCGATGGAGACTCTCTCTAGGGAATCCATGGTGGACGGTCATGAGAGGAAGAGTGAGGGCTCACATGTAGAGAGAAAGAGAGAGAGAGACTTATGTTATCTTGTGTGTAAAGAAGAGCAAAGGGGTGCCTCTCCTTTATAATATTTTGGGATCCATGGATCTCAATCCATGAACAACACAAATCCAATGGCTCTTATTGATTGTGTTTGTTTTAATGGCTAAGATTTGTGTTGATAAAAACCAACTACAATTAATTTAATTTAGATTAAATTTATGTTGATAGATCAATGTAATTCAATCATCAAATCAAATCAAAATCTCTTGGAGATCATAGGAGAGAGAGTGCCTCCTTCCATGTTGGAAGGAGGGGACGGCCACACATTCCTAATAGGAGTGGTGTCCGTCCACTCCATATATATATGGAAGGCAGCTCTCATCTCTATATTGTAATCTCCAAGATTATGCAACAACTTTTGTTGCAAATTATTCTACAAAAATAATTCACAATTATTTTGTAGACATTGCAATCTTGCCATTGAAGAATTTTGTGAATCATAATCACATCCCAAAATAAAATGTAAATTACATTTTCAATTCAATGTCCAATGTGAATCCAATTCACATTAACATTTAATTAACAAATGTAAATTACAAATAGCTCTCTCTTATATATTATAAATCACATTTATAATATATATGACTAATATGGATATTGCTATCCACATTATTCATAACCAAGATATTAAATCACATTTAATCATTTGGATCTCTATTCTCTTGTTCTCAAATAATATGAATCATATTCACATTATTCACATCTTTCATAATCAAATCACATTTAATTATCTAAGACAAATCTCCTTATAATATGAATCAAATTCATATTATTCATGATAATTAAATCACATTTAATCATCTTTTTCTCAATGCTAGGATACATATATCAACAATAGAATTATCCATGAACTCTTTCAAGGATAATGCGCTTTCGCCGCGAATACTTGGAGATAAGGACAGTGCGATTGTATTATTCCACGTATAGTGACTTGGATATTGAGATTATCTCAAATCCATATTGCGGGCCTCCCATAGATGCTTGATTAAATCAAGACCGCAAATCTAATCTTCTCATTGCATCTGAATCACATTAAGATCAATGTCCAACATTTTGGACCAAGATCAGATTACTTCTCTATTGAGATGAGTCACTAAAATCCAGACCAATTTCATCACTCCCTAGGAATGGAAGCGTCATGGTTATACAATCGTTTATGATCGCATCACCCTCAGGTATTCCCAATACCTGTACATCCTGCATACTGGAAGACTCAGATTAAACCCAAAGTATTGGATCAACTTTATACTGTCTACTTCGTGGTTTTATCAGTAAGTTTCTCATTTGATCATTGGGAGTTTGTATCGATCATATACTTTCCAAAAGCATATATCATACCTAGGTCTTGATCATATACTTTCCAAAAGTATATATCAAACCTACAAATTCAGTCAAGCTTCCAAAGCGAGACAACCGTGCACGAAATTTGATTCTTCCCAATATCTCATGAGTGAGCTCATGCCTTCCAATTCACTAATGAATCTGTATGATCCCTTTGAGAGATCGTATTACTCATATGCCCTTATATGCATACCTGCACGCCGGTGTATAGACCTTGGTTAGGTCATCAACCTATTGGCCTGCCAAATGTACATACTCAGACATATAGTAACACATCTGTCTCCGGTCAGAGGATGCGTGCCTGTATCGTGACAGCATACAATATAGGACTTTGGTTATCTCGATCTCGTTAAGTCAACTCTTTGACCTAACTAATCTGACACCTTCGAATCTCTATTCCTATGCAGAGGACCTGCATCAAGAGGTCGGTCAGATATCAACCTAATTGAGAAAGGATTGCCATCTCCTACTCAGGCTGGAGATCATCTCTTAACAATACTTTGATGGTGCTTGATGAGTCCTCAATCTAACTCTTTAGATATTCATCCAAGCACCAGCCTCTATGATACAATTATTGAATCAGCAGCTTGATCATTAAGATGGCCATGGTACATAACCCTAATTGTACTAAGGGACCTATTATGTAAATTTTTCATTCTTCATTTCAGATCAGGGAATGATATTTGCAATAATATTTATTGCATAATGGCTCGTCGTGGGCTCGTATGTCCAACAATCTCCCACTACCCAAAGAGCCATTAATGGGCTAATCATTTAAACCCACACCCATGTGACAATCATAGGCTATTTAGAAAATAGCTAGGTAAGCTGATCAGTCACTCTGTTCTTGTGAGACTATGCCAAGCCTTTTACAGCACTTGCATATCCCCAGTAACAGTGCTTGCATCTAATGCGAATGTTGCATCTTATGCAACCAATACTCAATCTTATTAATTACTGTGTCCTTGACACTACAGCTTAACAATTATCATAACCAGTATTTCCATAATCCTTATCAGAATACCCTTATTCCTGGAGATAACTATCTCTTAAGGTATCCACAGTTAAGACCTTTTAGATCTCTATCTATAAAGTCTTAAGTTTTTTAAGATAAGACTTTGATATCACTATCTCAAAATCTTGTCATCTATGAAGATTTTGTTATTACTGCAATCAAGTGTTTTCTCTCCATAGTAGGATAAGTAACACTTTACTACTCCCACTGCATGGCAGATATCTGGCTTTTGTACATATCTAGTATACACTCTGCTTCTCGTAACTAATGCACAAGTGCAAGTAGTTCTAGCATTCATTTCCTCAACTCTTTGAGGCGCTATCCCTTTATATAGGTCAGTACCAAATCTTAAGGGATGTAAGCCTTTCTTGGAATTTTCCAGAAAATGGAATATGTTCAAGGTGTACTACTATTGTGACAGTCCCAATACCCTCTTCTCTTTGCTTCTAAACACCTTCAGAACTAAGATCCAAGAGGTATCCTTGAAATCATATTTCAAGATATAGAACAACCAGATAATAAAACACTTATTATTATCTTTATATCATTTTAAATGATTAGGATATCATCTACATTTAGCACGATGAACACAAAGACACTCCCACTAAGCTTCACATGGCTCATCAAGATTCTATCTGAAATTATAACATTTATAATCTCATCAAATCTTATGGTCCAACTTCAAGAAGCTTATTTGAGTCTATAGATGGATTCCTTAGCTTGCACACCTTGATTTTCTCAACCATGAAGCCCTGGGGTACTTCATGTGAATATCCTCGTAGAGGTATTCATAGAGGAATGCAATCTTGACTTACATCTTGAAGATATAATAGTCAAGTTGTGTAGCTAAGGTTAGCAATATTCTATTGATTTTAAGCATGGTCACTGAAAAGCAAGTCTCATCGCAAGCGATGTCTTCTTTCTTCATGTGTAGCTCATGGCTACGAACCGTGCTTTGAAGGTCTCTACCTTATCATCAGGTTCCATTTCTCTTGAAAATCCGTTTACACCTTTACAGGTCTTACACATATAGGTGGATCCTCAATGGTTCATATACAACACTTGTATATGAAGTCTACTTTAGACCTTTATTGCTAACATCCATCTATCCATGCTATGATCTTCAGAAGCTTCATCACATGAAGTTCGATCATTGTCAGATTTCTCTGACACATGGAATCTATCCTCAAACTCATTTAAAGAGGTATTAGTGTTTCATCTTTAATTGTCCTTTTAGTTTCCAATTTCAGGAGCCTCATTATCTTCTCAAGATTAAATGAGTTCCTACACTTCATTTTCATCTTGATTCTCAAGTCTCAACCTCTAAGAATCACATTCTCAGAGATAAGATATTTGAAGAATCTCAAGGTCATAAAGTAGGTATCCAATACTATCCTTTATTTTCCTAATGAAGTAGCACTCTCTAGTGCCCAATTCCAGCTTACTTGCATGGAATTTTATAAAGGATATATAATGTAGTCTCTACTACATATATACATGGATACTAAGAAGAAATTATGCTAAAATTCATCATTGATCAAATCATGTCACACATAACTTAATTGTATCTCCCTGCAACTCTATTGAGTTTAAGTTTATCAGGAGGAGTGAGATAGGAATGATATTCCTTTCTACATAAGGTATACCATGAATTCATCGAATAGGTATTGATTACCTAGATTAGACCAAATTATTTTAATCTTCCTTCAAACTTTGGTTCTAAACCAAAAATAATGAAATCTTTGAAAATTTCAAAGGTTTCTTAGGTGAAGAGAAGAAATCTCATATCATACATAATTATCAACAGATATCACATATCCATAATGTTTATTATGATATAGATGATCCACATACATCAATATTATGAGATCCTAAATACCTTGACATCTTACACCTTTCCCAAGGAAGGGTGTATTGGACATTTTTACTTTTTGAATACAATATTCTTAAGTATGTAAGATTTGAACCTTTAGACAATCTAAAGTTTCATCTCTCACTAGTCCATTGATCTTATCAATAGACATATGTCCAAAACTTGATGCCAGATCATTGTCAAATGATCTTCACCTCCAATTGATCTTATAAAGGTTTTAATTTTCAGTATTAGAAATCTTAGTGAACCATTCATTAATTTTCTAATTTTGTGGAGTCCAGTAGATGTTAGATTACTATCTGAAATATATCCATCATAACTCTTTATGATAGTTCTATCTCAGAATTCATGTTTATTTCCAACATTTAGAAACAAACAATGACTGTATTCTTATATCTAGGTCATAGAGACATTCCCTAAGACTAAGGGCTCTCCCGCTAAAATTAACAAGTCTATTAATCCAACAGAGATTGTTGCAACAATTGCTTCAATATCCACGTGGATAACTATAAACCTTAGGATCAAATTTTCCAGTCTTCTAAAACATATGCAACCTATTGCAAGTGTTGTTAGAAGACTGAGATACAATTATTATACTTTACCTTATCAAATAAGTAAGTCAAAGTCAATGATTATATGTAGATTATTCTGATGCTCTATCTGAGTCCTTCACTAAGGATCATAGATAGTCCATATAGTCATACTATCAATACATTGACTCATTGCAGTATTGGCATTCATCCAACTATTTGGATGCCATATGGAAGTCACAGAAGTAGGTCAACTCTTTAACTGTCCTTCTTACTCGGGTCCGACCCATTCTTCCACTGCGCTCCCTATATCTATAAGCAACCATTGCTCAAGACAGAGGATCTCTTACATTAAATTCAAAAGAATTCAATGTAAGAGTATTTCAACATTTATACATGCTTCATTAAATTCATACAATATGAATATTATGAAGCTTCATGAATGACTAGGGTGTAGACAGTAGAACAATGACACTCATCGTACCTACATCCATCTAAACTCTTGAAACATTGGTTCAGGTAGGTATTCAAATATTTTTAATACATCATCTCTTATAAAGCTACCATTCTGCATGATGCAGAGAACCATGTCATACATGATGAATGTCAAGAGCACATATGTATGCCAGAATATCTTCTTAGATTTTTATAAGGATTAGTTGACAATTATGATAATCATCGACAGGTCACTTCCAAAGTACATTTGATGATATCAAGACTATAGAGACATACAAACCCTAGGGTTGTAGATCTATTGTCTATTTAATTGTCATTCCACATTATTATGAGGAAACTTGCATATTGCAACCACATACATTATGTGTCCAACTGCAAGTACAATATCTGGATCATGAGTCCAATCCATGATACTATACTGGTTATTATTAAGTATAGTATTGAGTGGGTTTAATGAAGGATTGTCTGAAATAAGAAATTTACATAAGTGTATGTATTTATATATATATACATAATTTACTTTGATTTAGGAATTTTTATATCATAGTTGTCTTGCCTTGTCAACATTGAAAGTTCATTCCCTTAATCACTTTCAATGTAAGAGATATACTTACCATTATATTTCAAGCAAGATCTGGGATCTCCTTCCTTATCTTTGTTACATCCCAATAATATGAGAACATGTAACTCGGATAAAAAGAAGCGGGAACACATTCCGCCTTGCAAGTCCAAATTGCATCTCCCAAGTCGATCTTTAACACATTCCTCAAGCGCATCAAAGAAGCGTGGGAATCGTATCGAATACGACGAAGAAAGACTAGTCGCACTAGTTGTTCTATGCAGCGGAAATAAAAAAAATCATGCGACGAAACCACATGATCCAAGAACACTTCTCGGATCATTTCGTCTAAATCACAAATAAGTAATAGGATTACCTCTTGAAGTGTGGTTGCGATTGAGTCTCTAAACGAAGAGACCTCCTATCTCAAGTCCGATCCGATGGAGGGGATGCTTATGAGCGCAGGGATGAATCGCGTGCTTCTCGCAATCCATGTTGATGATCCAAGCGGCGGATCTCCTGATCTCAACATACGAGATCCAACGTCTTCTTCATGAGCGAGGCGCACCGAAGGAGACGGAGATCCACGAGCAAATGGTCGGGCAGCATAACGACGACGCTGGGGCGATGGAGACTCTCTCTAGGGCATCCATGGTGGACGGCCATGAGAGGAAGAGTGAGGGTTCACGTGTAGAGAGAAAAAGAGAGAGAGACTTATGTTATCTTGTGTGTAAAGAAGAGCAAAGGGGTGCCTCTCCTTTTATAATATTTTGGGATCCATGGATCTCAATCCATGGACAACACAAATCCAATGGCTCTCATTGATTGTGTTTCTTTTAATGCCTAAATTTGTTTTGGTAAAAACCAACAACAATTAATTTAATTTAGATTAAATCTATATTGATAGATCAATATAATTCAATCACCAAATAAAATCAAAATCTCTTGGAGATCATAGGAGAGAGTGCCTCCTTCTATGTTGGAAGGAGGGGACGGCCACACATTCCTAATAGGAGTGGTGGTCATCCACTCCATATATATGGAAGGTAGCTCTCATCTCTATATTGTAATTTCCAAGATTATGCGACAACTTTTGTTGCAAATTATTCTACAAAAATAATTCACAATTATTTTGTAGACACTGCAATCTTGCCATTGAAGAATTTTGTGAATCATATTCACATCCCAAAATAAAATGTAAATTACATTTTCTATTCAATGCCAATGTGAATCCAATTCACATTAATATTTAATTAACAAATGTAAATTACAAATAGCTCTCTCTTATATATTATAAATCACATTTATATATGACTAATATGGATATTGCTATCCACATTATTCATAACCATGATAATTAAATCACATTTAATCATCTTAGATCTCTATTCTCTTGTTCTCAAATAATATGAATCATATTCACATTATTCACATCTTTGATAATTAAATCACATTTAATTATCTAAGACAAATCTCTTTATAATATGAATCATATTATTCATGATAATTAAATCACATTTAATATAAATAGAGTTTCCTTTCGAAAAGCAATGAAAAAAGCTATTGAATTAACTGAGCAAACGGATACAAAAGGAATTCAAATACAAATTGCAGGGCGTATCGATGGGAAAGAAATTGCCCGTGTTGAATGGATTAGAGAGGGCAGAGTTCCCCTACAGACCATTCGTGCTAAAATTGATTATTGTTCCTATACAGTTCGAACTATCTATGGGGTGTTGGGCATCAAAATTTGGATATTTGTAGACGAGGAATAATAAAATAATATAATGAACCCCTTTTTATTTGTCTTGTTATTCCATCTAGTGATAGAACAAAAAAAATTAAAAAAATTGCATTCTTTTTCCCTACATTCAATCAATAATGAACATGAACATTAAATACTAATTTTATTTCTATAGGGTTAAATAAAAATTCGATTGACCATTTCAATTGGTAGAATTGCTATGCTTAGTGTGTCACTCGTTGGTTTTTTCTTTAGTTAGAGTTGGGATTAAAAAAACGGAGGGACCCCTTTCGACTCGACATCTATAGTAGACTAGGGTCAGTCAGTGAGAAAAAGAAAGTCAGCAGGCACTCAAGTAAATGGGACGCTTACACAGCCAGATAGGAGGCGCATCACTTCTCCCTTTCGACAGAGGCTTAGGGATAGGCATTTTACCAGAGCTTTCCATGAAGCGTCATACTTGAGACTGAAAGAAGACCTACTAGATGACCTTCTCCATAAAGCAGAAATGGGAAACGATTTCAGTCAACATCCAAGGATATAGAAAGAAAATTCTGCCTGGAACTCCATGTCTCCTACTTAATAGGAGGATGACTCTTGGAATGATGAAGAAAATCAACCAAATTACTATATCGCGATTCGTCGGTCCCCCTCGGCCAAACCGAGGTCGTTTGGCTAGTTATAGGGGTATTAAGGCCTACCTCCGTTGTTTCTGTCATCACCGCCCCCTGGACCAAGTGGGGCCTCGGCTTTTCAAGAAATAGCGGAGTACTGGTTCAATACTAACTGGCATTCATCCACTGACCCCCCGGTTTATGGTCGGCCACCTCCCAGTCATCAAATATCTCCTACATCAAAGCGGAGATTCAATCCTTTTTCTCAATGCTCAGATACATATATCAACCATAGAATTATCCATGAACTCTTTCAAGGATAATGCGCTTTCTCCGTGAATACTTGGAGATAAGGACAGTGCGATTGTATTGTTCCACGTATAATGACTTGGATATTGAGATCATATCTAAAATCCAGATTGCGAGCCTCCCATAGATGCTTGATTAAATCAAGACCGCAAATCTAATCTTCTCATTGCATCTGAATCACATTCAGATCAGTGTCCAACATTTTAGATCAAGATCAGATTACTTCTCTACTGAGATGAGTCACGAAAATCCAGACCCGTTTCATCACTCCCTAGGGATGGAAGCGCCATGGTTATACAATCGTTTATGATCACATCACCCTGAGGTATTCCCAATACCTATACATCCTGCATAATGGAAGACTCAGATTAAACCTGAAGTATTGGATCAACTTATACTGGCTACTTCATGGTTTTATTAGTAAGCTTCTCATTTGATCATTGGGAGTTGGTATTGATCATATACTTTCCAAAAGCATATATCATACCTAGGTCTTGATCATATACTTTCCAAAAGCATATATCAAACCTACAAATTCAGTCAAGCTTCCAAAGCGAGACGACCGTGCACGGAATTTGATTCTTGCCATTATCTCATGCGTGAGCTCATGCCTTCCGGTTCAGTAATGAACCTGTATGATCCCTTTGAGAGATTGTATTACTCATATGCCCTTATATGCGTACCAGTGCGCTGGTATATAGACCTTGGTTCGGTCATCAACCTATTGGTCTGCCAAATGTACATACTCAGACATATAGTAACACATATGTCTCCGATCAGAGGATGCGTGCTTGTATCGTGACAGCATACAATATAGGACTTCGGTTATCTCGATCTCGTTAAGTCAACTCTTTGACCTAACTAATCTGACACCTCCGAATCTCTATTTCTATGCAGAGGACCTACATCAAGAGGTCGGTCAGATATCAACATAATTGAGAAAGGATTATCGTCTCCTGCTCAGGCTAGAGATCATCTCTTAACAATCATTTGACGGTGCTTGATGAGTCCTCAATCTAACTCTTTTGATATTCATCCAAGCACCAGCCTCTATGATATAATTATTAAATCAACAGTTGTATGATCATTAAGATGGCCATGGTACATAACCCTAATTGTACTAAGGGACTTATTATGCAACTTATTCATTCTTCATTTCAGATCAGGGAATGATATTCGCAATAACATTTATTGCATAATGGCTCACCGTGGGCTCGCATGTCCAACAATCATAGCCTAGTGGACTCAAAGAATTAAGTCCCGAATGGACCTAAAAAGTCTTAACCCTAAGCCCTATAAGGTTCCTCTTAGAATTAAATGGATTAAGGTCCTAACCAAGCTCCATTTCCCAATTTAATTCTAGGCTAGTTTAAATGTCAACTATGATTCAGAAAAACTGTACAAATATATACAAAAATCTTTTTATGCATGTTTTTGAAAGAAATGCAAAATTTTTGAAAAATGTTTGAATGAATGCATGAATGCAGAAGTTTTGCAAAATATTTACACATTTGCACAAGGGTTTTTGCAAACTTTTGTTTTTCAAACAATTTACAGAAATTTTATACTATATACATAATTTTGTTATCAAAGTATTTACAAACTCTTTACACAAAACATTTTTACAATCATTTGTAACCAAATAATTTTTATAGATAGCTATGTTTGTGTAATAAAGAATTTTTTATGTACAAGGAAAATTTTAAATTTTTATGGTTTTTAATTAAAAGAATTGTAGCCATTTTATTTATTAACACACTCACACAAAGTACGAGTTATGGGTAAAGTATATATGAAATATATACGACACCCCCCTATACTTAGCTCGAACGATATCCTCAGAGTGGATCGAGAGCGATGAAGAAGACATAACTCGTGCTTAGTATAGGGAAGTGAAAAGGAATGGTATATTACAATGACGAATCAAAGAATAGAATGAAGAGAGCTTGGTGTTTCCCCCTATACTTAGGATCAAATAATCCTAAGTATAGCAGACTGTACATGAAGGGAAATCCGAGCGAAAGAATGTACAGGGTTTACCTCCCCTATACTTAGGGCGAAAGGTCCCTAAGTATAGGCAGCAAAGCATAGGTAAAAAGAATCAAAAGACTACTCAAGAGTCCAACACCCCTCCCCCCCCCCCATACTGAAGGTAAAGTACACCCTAAGTATAGCATAATCAAAGGATGAAGATGGGGTGTGGGACTAAAGAATGGAATGATATGGACATCTAGATCTATACAAGGTGGAAGACAGTGATTATCAGGCATGAGATGCACTATATGTGAATCAAAGACCACATCTCATGCAAAATGAATAGGGGCGACATCAATGACCAACGGCTCAAGATCTAGATATGGTTTGAGTCGCTGCCCGTTAACACGAAAGGTAGACTCAGATGACATCTCAGGTATGTCAATACTCCCATTGTCATGTACCTTTCGGACCAGGTATGGTCCCCTCCACTTGCTCTGCAACTTCCCTGAAAATAATCTAATCCTAGCATCAAACGACCATACTCTCTGATCTTGCTCAAACTGCTTGTGGCTGATATGAGAATCATGCCACTCCTTCACTCGCTCCTTGTAATGTAGGCTACTCGAAAAGGCTTCATATCTAAGCTCCTCCAGGGTTGCAAATTCTACCCTCCTCTGGTCTCCTATACTCACTGGATCCAAAAGTATCTCTGTGACAGCCCAAAGTGACTTATGCATAAGCTCAATAGGTAAATGGCAGGGCTTGTCATAAATGAGGTGAATGGGAGATGTACACAAAGGAGTCTTGAAGGACGTCCGGTATGACCACAAGACCAAGTCCAAAAGTTGTGACCAATCCTTTCGGTCATGGTGGACGACCTTCTACAATATGGTCTTGATCTCCCTATTTGACACTTCAGCAAGACCATTGGACTGAGGACGATATGGAGTGGCTATTCGATGGTCAATGTTGAACTCGCTAGCAAGGGCCTTTATCTTGTCGTTGACGAAATGAGACCCCCCATCAGATATCAAAACTCGAGATAACCCAAATCGTGAAATGGTATTCTTCCTCAAAATCTGCATACAGTCCTAGCATCTATGGTTCGGGCGGGAATGGCCTCAACCCAACGACTCACATAATCAACAGCTAACAGAATGTACTCGAATCCCTGGCTCTTAGGGAATGGACCCATGAAATCAATGCCCCTTGCATCAAAAACCTCACAGAAGTGAATGGGTTGCATCGGCATCATGTCACGCTGTCCACAAGTGCCCATCCTCTGATAGTCAGTACATCTCTTCACGAATTCATCAGAATCCTTGAAGAGAGTAGGCCACCATAGGTCAGATTGGAGCACTTTTTGTGTTGTTCTCCTCCCAGAATGATGTCCTCGTGCCTCCAGCTTGTGGCAGTAGGTGAGGATGCTATGGTGCTCCTCCTGAGGAATGCACCGTCGCCAGACACTATCCCCTCCTTCATATACAAGTGTTGTATATGGACCCTCGAGGATCCACCTATATGGGTAAGACCCATAAAGGTGTAAATGGATACTCAAGAGAAGACGGAACCTGATGATAAGGTAGAGACCTTCAAAGCTCGGTTCGTAGCCATAAGCTACACACCGGAAGAGAAGACGTTGCTTGCAATGAGACTTGCTCTTCGGTAACCATGCTTAAAATCATCAGAATATTGCTAACCTTAGCAACACAACTTGACTATTGCATCTTCAAGATGTAAGTTAAGATTGCATTCCTCTAAGAATACCTCTCTGAGGATATTCACATGAAGTAGCCCCAGGGCTTCATGGTTGAGGAAAGCAAGATGTGCAAGCTAAAGAAGCTCCATCTACGGACTCAAATAAGCTTCTTGTAGTTGGAACATCAGATTTGATGAAATCATAAGTGTTATGATTTCAGATAGAATCTTGATGTACCATATGAAGCTTAGTGGGAGTGTCATTGTGTTCATCGTGCTAAATGTAGATAATATCCTAATCATTTGGAATGATATAAGGATGATAATAAGTGTTTTATAGACTTGCTATTCCATACCTTGAGATATGATCTCAAGAATACCTCTTAGATCTTAGTTTTGAAGCTGTTCAGAAGCAAAGAAAAGAGGGTATTGGGACTGTCACATTTGTAGTACATCTTGGACATATTCCATTCTTGGAAATTCCATGAAAGGCTTCCTTCCCTTGAGATTTGGTACTGACCTATCTAAAGGGATAGCACCTCAAAGAGTTGAGGAAGTGAATGCTAGAACTGCTTGCACCTGTGCATCAGTTACGAGAAGCTAAGTGTATACTAAATGTGTATAAAATCCAGATATCTGCCATGCAGTGGGAGTAGTAAAGTGTTGCTAATCCTACTATGGAGAGAAAACACTTGATTGCACTAATAACAAAATCTTCATAGATGACAAGATTTTTTGAGATACTGATCTCAAAGTCATATCTTCAAAATCTTAAGACTTTAATAGATAGAGATCTAAAAGGTCTTAAATGTGGATACCTTAAGAGATAGTGATCTCCCAGAATAAGGGTATTTTAATAAGGATTATGGAAATACTGGTTATAATAATTATTGAGCAATAGTGTCAAGGACACTATAACTGCTTTGACTAGATTGAGTGTTGGTTGCATTAGATGCAACATTCGCATTGGATGTGAGCACTGTTACCTAGGGATATGCAAGTGCCGTAAAAGGACTTGGCATAGTCTTTTGCGAACAAAGTGACTGATCAGCTTACCTAGCTATTTCTAAATATCCTATGATTGTCACATGAGTGTGGGTTTAAATGATTAGCCCATTAATGGCTCTTTGGGCTAGTGGGAGATTGTTGGACATGCGAGCCCACGGCGAGCCATTATGCAATAAATGTTATTGTACATATCATTCCCTGATCTGAAATGAAGCATAAATAATTTGCATAAATAGGTCCCTCTGTACAATTAGGGTTATGTACCATGGACATCTTAATAATCATACAACTGTTGATTCAATAATTGAATCATAGAGGTTGGTGCTGGGATGAATATCTAAAGGGTTAGACTGAGGACTCATCAAGCACCGTCAAATGATTGTTAAGAGATGATCTCCAACCTGAGTAGGAGATGGCAATCCTTTCTCACATAGGCTGATATCTAATCGACCTCTTGATGCAGGTCCTCTGCATGGGAATAGTGATTCGGAGGTGTCATATTAGTTAGGTCAACGGGTTGACTTACCGAGATCGAGATAACCTAAGTCCTATGTTGAATGATGTCATAGCATAGGCACGCATCCTCTGACCGGAGATAGAAGTATTGCTATATGTCTGAGTATGTACATTTGGCAGACCGATAGGTTGATGGCCTAACCAAGGTCTTTACACCGGTGAGTTGGTGTGCATATAAAGGCATATGAGCAATACTATTTCTCAAAGGGATCATATAGGTTCACTACTGAAACGGAAGACATGAGCTCACTCATGAGATATTGGGAAGAATTAAATTCCGTGCATGGTCGTCTTGCTTTAGAAGCTTGACTAAATTTGTAGGTTTGATATATATATATATATATACTTTTGGAAAGTATATGATCAAGACCTAGGTATGATATATGCTTTTGGAAAGTATATGATCGATACCAAATCTCAATGATCAAATGAGAAACTTACTGATAAAACCCTGAAGAAGACAGTATAAAATTGATCTTGATCTTCGGGTTGATCATGGGTCTTCCAGTATGCAGGATGTACAGGTATTGGGAATACCTGAGGGTGATGTGATCATAAACGATTGTATAAACATTACGCTTCCATTCCGAGGGAGTGATGAAACAGGTCTGGATTTTAGTGACTCCTCTCAGTAGAGAAGCAATCTGATCTTGGTCCAAGTGTAGGACATTGGTCTGAATGAGATTCAGATGCAATGAGAAGATTAGATTTGCCGTCTTGATTTAATCAAGCATCTGTGGGAGGTTTGTAAGATCTGGATTTGAGACGAGATCTCAACATCCAAGTCACTATACGTGGAACAATACAATCGCCCTGTCCTTATCTCCAAGTATCTGCGGAGAAAGCACATTATTCTTGAAGGGGTTCAAGAATAATTCATTTGATGAATTACATATCCAAGCAAGAAGGACTTGATGATTAAATAAGATTAAATTATCAAGAATAATATGAATGAGATTCATATTGTGAGAATAATTATTCGAGATAATTAAATGAGAATTAATTGTCAAGAATAATATGAATATGATTCATATTAAGAGAATGATTATCCAAGATAATTAAATGGGATTTAATTATCAAGGAAATACAAATTGTGGATAGTGTTATCCATAATATCTGAGCATATATTATAAATGTTATGTATAATATATTAGAGGGAGAGCACCTTTGTGAATAATATTTGTTAATTATTAATTTGAATTGGATTCACATTAAGCAATTAATTGGAAATGTAATTTACAAATTAGTTTGGGCTGTGAATATGATTCACATATTTTTCAATGGCACGATTGAAATATTAACAAATTAATTTGGTGAATAATTTTGTGATAATGGTTGTTACAAAATTAGATTAAGAAATAATAAATAGAATAAAAAGGGAGATAAAAAAACCACCACAAAAAAGGTGGCATCACCTATAGGCGATGTCCCCTAAATTTGTGGGTGATTTAGTTATCACTTTTTTTATTTTATGTTATTATCTCTTGATGATTAATTTATGTTAAATTAAATTGTGTTGATAATATTGCAACATATATTAAATTTAAATATAAATTAATCTTGTTGGTTTTAACCAACAACAATCATAGCCATTGATTCTTACATAGAATCCCATGGCCGTTGGATCTATGTGTCCCATGGATTGAGATCCATTGGATCCCAAATTAATATAAAAGGAGGGCTAACCTAGCCTTTCATGGTACATTACTAAGAGTTGTAGAAGCCTACTACTCTCTCTCTCTCTCTTTCTTTCTCTCTTTCTCGTCTACCATCCCTCTCTCTCAATTTCAAGTGGCCGTCCATCTTGAATATTGAGGAGAAGAGTATCTCGCCTTCGCCTTCGATGACTCGAGGATCTCCTTCTTCTTTGGGGTTGCTTGCTCTAAAGGAAGACGATGGATTTCATTTGACGAAATCAGGAGATTCATTACTTGGATCTTCATCGAGGATTGTGGGAGGAACACGACTCATCATCGCGCCCGCAAGTGCGTTCTTCGTGGATCGGACTTAAGACAGGAGGATCTCTTCTTTGGGATCTCACGATTACAATCACGCTCCAAGAAGTATTCCTTATACTTTTTGGTTTGATGAAACAGTCCGAGAAGTGTTCTCGTGATCATGTGGTTTCATCTTTAGATTTAAAAAATTTAATTTCCGCCGCATCTAACGACTAGTGCGACTAGTTACTCCGATTGTATATGATGCGATCGACATGCTTCCGTGATGCGCTTAAGGATTCTCAATATCCTTCAAGTGGTATCAGAGCCAGGCTAAATAAGGTTTTGGACATGATCCAAGGACCTAGGATGACTTGGATTTGAAAGGGTCGCGAAAGTTTTGTCGCATTTCAATTTTCGCACCTCTGTCTAATTGAAATTTTCAGTACTATTTGAATTATTTAAACATGAAATTTGTAATTGGATTTTGTTCCCCGTTAATTAAGGAAACCATAGGATCTGAGTTTACGAAATTTGAATTCCATTTGCTCAATATATGGCCTTTTGAATGTGCATATATTCACTATTGCATGAATTGCGGATCTAAAGGTGATTAGTGAGTTAATTATTGTTTTGATCCATCTCGGAATGCGTAAATTATCACTTGGGTTCTTTAATAAATCAAATTGGCAATCTTAGAAAACTGATTTTGCAATTTTGGATTTAAATTGATCAAGATAAGTTAATTTTAGTGATTGGGGGTCACTGCTGGAAATTGACATCTTTTGATCATGAACCTTGTGATAAGTCATTCAAATATGATGATGAAAATTAATTGTTAATTTTCTAAAATAATTAGTGATAAATATTTGTGAAATATTTAAAGAGATAATTATTTCATTGAATGACATTTGCCTAAGCCATAATGATAAGATTGTTGATCTTGATCATTGGTTGATATAAAATCATCAATAAACTTTTTTTCATGAAGAACCTTAGTTTATCCTACAATAGTTGTAGGACAACTTTTACATGAAAAACCCTCTTGCTTGAATAGTATCGGGGATTTGTTTAGCAATTCTCCTTATAATATAATCAAAATTGTTTTGATGTATATTATATGGTATAATTTCGGTTGAAAAACCGATGAGCATCTCAAAGTACATGATGATCTATCTGGCATTATCCTTTCATGAGGTGGATATGGTGCCTAGTCGGAGAGCATTGGGGTCGCGGGTTGCAATGTATGTGGTCCATCCCACTCTCGTCGGTACTGGCCATGACAGCGGGTAGGGACTCGATAATGCCGGAAAGGTCAAAGTGTATTTTTCTAATTATTAAAATACGAATAATACGTACTTTGAGATTACACCTACTATTCAAGTAATAATCAAGTTTGTTGATTGATGATTGGATTAATGATTAATTTAATGTGATTAAATTAATTATGTCTAATAAACACTCTATTATGAATAGATGTGCAATTCCCTTGGAAGAATTAATTATGTGAATATGATTCACAACAATTAATTATAAAATTTGAATATGAGATGGAGGATCACATAAGTGACATCCATGGTCTTCCGTCAAGACGAAGGGTTCCGTCGCCAGGTATTGATGTAGGAGACGCCTGTCCGAAGTGACAGATCCTATATGCAGGCGCATCTGGATTGGGCTCTTTGCTTCTCAAAACAGTAAGGTCGTATGCGTAGTGACCCCAATATCGAGTCCTCATATTATTGGGACGATATTGCATTGCGCACAGCTAGTTTTAATCCTGTTGATGGTTGGTTCAATTAGCAACGGGTCAACATCATCTTAGGGGTGGTGGGCTCGGGTGTTAAAGACCGAATTGGGAAATGCAAGTTGGACTTGCAAGGCGGAATGAGTTCCCGCTTATTTTTATTGGAGTCACAAGTTCTCATATTATTGGGATGTGGCGAAGATAGGAAAGGAGATCCCAGATCTTGCTAGAGATATAATGGTAAGAATATCTCTTACATTGAAAGTAATTAAGGGAATGAACTTTCATTGTTGACAAGGCAAGACAACTTTGATATAAAAATTTCTAAATCAAAGTAAAATATGTATATATGTATATATATATATATATATTTATTTATTTATTTATGCAGATTTCTTATTTCAGATAATCCTTCATTAAACCCACTCAATGTTATACTAAATGATAACCAGTAAAAGTATCATGTTTTGGACTCATGATCCAGATATTGTACTTGCAATTGGACACATAATGTATGTGGTTGCAATGTGCAAGTTTCCTCAACATAATGAGGAATGACAATTAAATAAGAAAATAAGACATCACCTTAGGGTTTGTATGTCTCTATAGTCTTGATCTTTCATCGAGTGTACTTTGGAAGTGACATGTCGATGGTGATCGTAATTGTCGAATAATCCTTATAAAATAAAAGAAGATATTTTGGCATACATATGTGCTCTAGACATTTAATCGTGAATGACATGGTTCTCTGCATTGTGTAGAATGGTGGCTCGAAACAGTTGATGCATTCAAAATGTTTGAATACCTACCTTAACCTAAGTCTCTAATAGTTGAGATGTATGTAGATATGATGAGTGTCATCATTCTACTATCTACTCAAGTCATTCATGAAGCTTCATGATATCCATATTGTATGAATTTAATGAAGCATGTATAAATGTTGAAATGCTCTTACATTGAATTTTTCTGAATTTAACATAAGAGATCCTTAGTCTTAAGCAATGGTTGTTTATAGATGAAGAGAGCACAGTGGAAGCATGGATTGGACCCATGTGAGAAGGAAAGTCAAAGAGCTGATTGTACTTCTGTGACTTCCATATGACATCCAAAGAGTTTGATGAATGCCAATACTACAATAAGTTGATGTGTTAATAGTACGACTATCAAATCTGTCTAAAATCCTTAGTGAAGGACTCAGATAGAGCATCAGAATAATCTACATATAATCATTGACTCTGACTTTCTTTTTTTATAAGATAAAGACTGACAATTGTATCCCAATCTTCTAATGACATTTGCAATTGGTTGCATATATATTAGAAGATTAAAAATTTGATCTTAAGGTTTAATAGTCATCTACATGGATATTGATGTAATTGTTGCAGCAATCTCTGTTGGATAGATGGACTTCATATTTTCAGTGGGAGAGCCCTTTGTCTGAGAGAATGTCTCTATGACCTAGATATTAGAATACACTCATTGTTTGTTTCTAAATGTTGGAAATAAACATGAATTCTGAGATAGAACTATCATAAAGAGGTATGATGGATATATTTCAGATAGTAATCTAACATCTAGTAGACTCCACAAAATTAGAAAATTAATAGTTCATTAAGATTTCTAATACTGAAAATCAAACCTTATAAGATCAATATGAGGATGAAGATCATTTGACAATGATCTTGCATCAAGCCTTGGACATTTGTCTGTTGATTTGATCAATAGACTAGTAAGATATGAAACTTTAGAATGTCCAGAATTTCAAATCTTACATACTTGTGAATATTGTATTCAAAGTAAAATGTCCAATACACCCTTCTCTGGGAATGGTATTAGATGTCGAGGTATTCAAGATCTCATACATATTGATGTATGTCGATCAACTATATCATAGTAAACATTATGGATATGTGATATCTATTGATGATTATGTATGATATGAGATTTCTTCTCTTCACCTGAGAAACTTTTAAAATGTTCAAAGATCACAATTTTGGTTTAGAACCAAAGTTTGACGAAAGATGAAATGAATTTGATCTAACCTAGGTAGCTTGTACCTATTATATAAATTTCAAAGAATACCTTATGGAGATATGAATATCATTTCTATCTCACACCTCCTGATAAATCTGAACTCAATAGAATTATAGGGAGATACAATTGGATCATGTGTGACATGATTTGATCAATGATGAATTTTAGCATAATTAACTCTTAGTTTTCAGGTATATATGTAGTAGAGATTACACTATATATCCTTAATAAGATTCCATGCAAGTAAGCTGGAATCAAGCACTAGAGAGTGCTACTTCATTAGGAAAATAAAGGATGGTATTGGATACCTACTTTATGACCTTGAGATTCTTAAAAGATCTCATCTCTGAGATTGTGATTCTTGGAGGATTGGGACTCTTAAGAATCAAGATGAAAATGAAGTGAAGGAACTCATTTAATCTTGAGAAGATAATGAGTCTCCTAAAATCGGAAACTAAAAGGACAAATTAAAGATGAAACACTAATACCTCTTCAAATGAGTTTGAGAATGTATTCCATGTGTCGATTAAGTCTGACAATGATCGGACTTCATGTGATAAAGCTCATAAGGATCATGACATGGAAAGATGGATATTAGCAATAAAGTCTAAAGTAGACTTCATATACAAGTGTTGTATATGGACCCTCGAGGATCCACCTATATGGGTAAGACCCATTAAGGTGTAAATGGATCTTCAAGAGAAGAGGGAACCTGATGATAAGGTAGAGACCTTCAAAGATCGGTTCGTAGCCATAAGCTACACACCGGAAGAGAAGACATTGCTTGTAATGAGACTTGCTCTTCGGTAACCATGCTTAAAATCATCAGAATATTGCTAACCTTAGCTACATAACTTGATTATTGCTTCTTCAAGATGTAAGTCAAGATTGCATTCCTCTAAGAATACCTCTCTGAGGATATTCACATGAAGTAGCCCCAGGGCTTCATGGTTTAGGAAAGCAAGGTGTGCAAGCTAAAGAAACTCCATCTATGGACTCAAATAAGCTTCTTGTAGTTGGAACATCAGATTTGATGAAATCATAAGTGTTATGATTTCAGATAGAATCTTGATGTACCATATGAAGCTTAGTGGGAGTGCCATTGTGTTCATCGTGCTAAATGTAGATAATATCCTAATCATTTGGAATGATATAAGGATGATAATAAGTGTTTTATAGACTGGCTATTCCATACCTAGAGAATGATCTCAAGAATACCTCTTAGATCTTAGTTCTGAAGTTGTTCAGAAGTAAAGAAAAGAGGGTATTGGGACTGTCACATTTGCAGTACCCCTTGGACATATTCCATTCTTGGAAATTCCAAGAAAGGCTTCCTTCCCTTGAGATTTGGTACTAACCTATCTAAAAGGATAGCACCTCAAAGAGTTGAGGAAGTGAATACTAGAACTGCTTGCACCTGTGCATCAGTTACGAGAAGCTAAGTGTATGCTAAATGTGTATAAAATCCAGATATCTGCCATGCAGCGGGAGTAGTAAAGTGTTGCTAATCCTACTATGGAGAGAAAACACTTGATTGCAGTAATAACAAAATCTTCATAGATCACAAGATTTTTCGAGATACTAATATCAAAGTCATATCTTCAAAATCTTAAGACTTTAACAGATAGAGATCTAAAAGGTCTTAAATGTGGATACCTTAAGAGATAGTGATCTCCCGGAATAAGGGTATTTTGATAAGGATTATGGAAATACTGGTTATAATAATTATTGAGCAATAGTGTCAAGGACACTATAACTCCTTTGACTATATTGAGTGTTGGTTGCATTAGATGCAACATTCGCATTGGATGCGAGCAATGTTACCTAGGGATATGCAAGTGCTGTAAAAGGACTTGGCATAGTCTTTTGCGAACAGAGTGACTGATCAGCTTACCTAACTATTTCTAAATAGCATATAATTGTCACATGAGTGTGGGTTTAAATGATTAGCCCATTAATGGCTCTTTGGGCTAGTGGGAGATTGTTGGACATGCGAGCCCACGGCGAGCCATTATGCAATAAATGTTATCGCACATATCATTCCCTGATCTGAAATGAAGAATAAATAATTTTCATAAATAGGTCCCTCTGTACAATTAGGGTTATGTACCATGGCCATCTTAATAATCATACAGCTGTTGATTCAATAATTGAATCATAGAGGCTGGTGCTTGGATGAATATCTAAAGGGTTAGATTGATGACTCATGAAACACCGTCAAATGATTGTTAAGAGATGATCTCCAGCCTGGGTAGGAGATGGCAATCCTTTCTCACATAGGCTGATATCTGACCGACCTCTTGATGCATGTCCTCTGCATAGGAATAGTGATTCGGAGGTGTCAGATTAGTTAGGTCAACGGGCTGACTTACCGAGATCGAGATAACCTAAGTCCTATGTTGAATGTTGTCACAGCATAGACACGCATCCTCTGACCGGACACAGAAGTATTGCTATATGTATGAGTATGTACATTTGGCATACCGATAGGTTGATAGCCTAACCAAGATCTATACACCGGCGAGCTGGTGTGCATATAAGGGCATATGAGCAATACGATCTCTCAAGGGGATCATACAGGTTCACTACTGAACCGGAAGACATGAGCTCACTCATGAGATATTGGGAAGAATCGAATTTCGTGTACGTTCGTCTTGCTTTGGAAGCTTGACTGAATTTGTAGGTTTGATATATATATATATACACTTTTGGAAAGTATATGATCAAGACCTAGGTATGATATATGCTTTTGGAAAGCATATGATCGATACCAAATCACAATGATCAAATGAGAAACTTACTGATAAAACCCTGAAGAAGACAGTATAAAATTGATCTTGATCTTCGGGTTGATCATGGGTCTTCCAGTATGCAGGATGTATAGGTATTGGGAATACCTGAGGGTGATGTGATCATAAACGATTGTATAACCATGACGCTTCCATTCCGAGAGAGTGATGAAACAGGTCTGGATTTTAGTGACTCCTCTCAGTAGAGAAGCAATCTGATCTTGGTCCAAGTGTTGGACATTGGTCTGAATGAGATTCAGATGCAATGAGAAGATTAGATTTGCGGTCTTGATTTAATCAAGCATCTGTGGTAGGTTTGTACGATCTGGATTTGAGACGAGATCTCAACATCCAAGTCACTATACGTGGAACAATATAATCGCCCTGTCCTTATCTCCAAGTATCTGCAGAGAAAGCACATTATTCTTGAAGGGGTTCAAGAATAATTCATTTGATGAATTACATATCCAAGCAAGAAGGACTTGATGATTAAATGAGATTTAATTATCAAGCATAATATGAATGAGATTCATATTGTGAGAATAATTATCCGAGATAATTAAATGAGATTTAATTATCAAGAATATTATGAATATGATTCATATTAAGAGAATGATTATCCAAGATAATTAAATGGGATTTAATTATCAAGGAAATACAAATTGTGGATAGTGTTATCCATATAAACTGAGCATAATATTATAAATGTGATTTATAATATATTAGAGAGAGAGCACCTTTGTAAATAACATTTGTTAATTGTTAATGTGAATTGGATTCACATTAAGCAATTAATTGGAAATGTAATTTACAAATTAGTTTGGGCTGTGAATATGATTCACATATTTTTCAATGGCATGATTGAAATATTCACAAATTAATTTGGAATTAATTTGGTGAATAATTTTGTGATAATGGTTGTTACAAAATTAGATTAAGAAATAATAAATAGAATAAAAAGGGAGATAAAAAAATCACCACAAAAAAGGTGGCGTCACCTATAGGTGACGCCCCCTAAATTTGTGGGTGATTTAGTTATCACTTTTTTATTTTATGTTATTATCTCTTGATGATTAATTTATGTTAAATTAAATTGTGTTGATAATATTGCAACATATATTTAATTTAAATATAAATTCATCTTGTTGGTTTTAACCAACAACAATCATAGCCATAGATTATTAGATAGTACCCATGGCCGTTGGATCTATGTGTCCCATGGATTGAGATCCATTGGATCCCAAACTAATATAAAAGGAGGGCTAACCTAGCCTTTTATGGTGCATTACTAAGAGTTGTAGAAGCCTACTACTCTCTCTCTCTCTCTCTCTCTCATTCTCGTCTACCATCTCTCTCTCTCTCAATTTCAAGTGGCTGTCCATCTTAAATATTGAGGAGGAGAGTATCTCGCCTTCACCTTCGACGACTCGAGGATCTCCTTCTTCTTCTTTGGGGATACTTGCTTTAATAAAAGACGATGGATTTCGTTTGACGAAATCAGGGGATTCATTGCTTGGATTTTCATCGAGGATTGCGGGAGGAACGCGACTCATCATCACGCCCGCAAGTGCGTTCTTCGTGGATCGGACTTAAGACAGGAGGATCTCTTGTTTGGGATATCACGATTACAACCACGCTCCAAGAGGTATTCCTTATACTTTGTGGTTTGATGAAACGATCTGAGAAGTGTTCTCATGATCATGTGGTTTCATCTTTAGATTTAAAAATTTTAATTTCTGTCGCATCTAGCGACTAGTGCGACTAGTTGCTCCGATTGCATATGATGCGATCGACACGCTTCCGTGATGCGCTTAAGATTCTCAATATCCTTCAAACATACACCTTTGTAATGTCGCTGAAGCATTACACAAACCAAATGGCATCTGTCTGAAAGCATATGTACCAAAGGGACAGGTGAATGTGGTCTTTGTCCTGGTCTTCTGGCACAATGGCCACCTGATTGTATCCGGAGTACCCGTCAAGAAAGCAGTAGTGACTCTTCCCAGCTAGCCTCTCTATAATCTGATCAATAAAGGCAGCGGGAAATGATCCTTCTTGGTGGCCTGATTCAATCGTCTGTAGTCCACACAAACCCTCCAAGAAGTGGGTACCCGGGTAGCGATCTCCTTTCCGGACTCACTCACAACTATAGTGATGCCCGTCTTCTTGGGCACCACATGTAATGGACTAACTGACTTGGAGTCGGAGATGGGGTAGATAAAATTGGCGATCCACTGTTTCGAGATTTCCTTCATGACAACTTATCGAAGCCGCTGGAACTCACATGACGGCTTAGCATCCTCTTCGATATAGATATGGTGGGAGCACAGGGCCGGACTTATCCCCTGGAGATCGGCTACACACCATCCTATCGCCTTGTGGTTCTTTTCAAGAACCTCTATCAAACGAGATTCTTGCTCTCCAGTCAAATCCGCTGAGATAATGAATGGGTGCATCTCATGCTCGCCCGCAAGGAACCTATACTTCAGCGACTACTGCAAGGACTTCCGCTCTGGACAACTGGGAGCTGGCGGATCTGGTCTCTGGAAGGTTTGAGTGAATGCGATCAAATCTGCATGGGAGAACTCTCGATGAACATGGAAATCTGGTGAAGACTGCTCTTTGGTATGTCTGTACTCTTAATGGGATCAATCTCCACCCTAGCTGCTAGCTTTATGGAAGTCAGACATGGAATCACATCATCAAACTCTGCCCAATCAATATCTGACTCAAAGGGATCTGAATCTGAAGAAAAATCAACTGCCTCGCTATCAGGAACGCAATCTGCTACCTCAAATGTGTCCTCTGCCAGGAATGCGCTTACCAAGCTCTCCTCTACTCGAATCTGTGCATCAGATGGATCTGAAGGTCAGAGGATGGCTCGTGAAACTAGGTTTAACCAAGCAGCTTCATCATCTGTAATCACAAAATCACACTCCTGGTGGACGTCTCGCTCTGCCTCTGTCATCTGCTCTGAATCTGTGAGTGGCTCTGAGCAAGATGAATCTCGCGCTCTCGTCTCATCGATCGTCTCTATTTGTATACTCTCACCCTTGACGCGAAAGTATACCTTCCTGTTATCATGATCAGATACTACCTTGGTTGTGGTCAAGAACGGGCTTCCTAAAATGATGGGAGTATCGGTCACAGACTCAGGGTTCTCCATGTCCAACACAACAAAGTCCATGAGGAATTTCAGGCCTGAATTGTGATGATCACGTCCTTCAGCAACCCCTTCGGCCTCTTGATAGATTGATCAGCAAACTGAAGGACCGTCCTGCTTTGTCGAAGAGGGCCAAACTCAAATCGGTCGAGTAAGGTTGTCGGAAGTAGGTTGATAGAAGAACCTTATCTAATAGAGTCCGATCGAACCTCTGCTCATGTATGTGGCATCTGACATAGGGAGCTGTTGCATCTGGCCTCTTGGCTGGTAGACAGTTCTGGATGGCGAAGCAGGTGGCACGAGTAAGCACATGGATCTCTGAGTGGTGGTTCCTCCTCTTCCTGCAAATAGTGGTCCTCTCTCTAAGGTTCCTCTAGAAGAGGGGGATGTGCTCCAAGGCCTCCTGTAGAGACAGTCGGGTGGAAATTGGATCCGGACGAAGAAAGGTCCAGGGGGGCAGTTGACCGGGGTCAAAAGTCCGCCCTGGACCAATCAAAAAAAGATACATAAAAATAATTGAAAATTCAATTAAAAATAGCAAACGATTTTATTTTGAAATTTTTAATAAAATAAAAATATTTATTATTTTTCAAACTATTTTTATGTGATTTTTATTTGTTTTTATGAAAAATAAATTATGATATGTACACTATAGTATATTATGTACAGGTATAAAATACCTATGTATTTTATACAATTACTTTATCCTCTTATTTTTGCACAAATATCCCAATTTTATATTTTATTTATTTACAACATAATATTTGGAATATAGAATACTTTTAATTTTATTTTTATTAGTTATTTACAAGTGTGAAATTAATAAATAGGTATATGATACATATATACATGTATTATGTACAAGGTTATAGAGAGAAAATTTTATTTTTATTTTATTTTTCTAATTTTTGTGTTATTTTAAAATTATATACAAAGGAATAAAAACACGCTTTTTATTTTTATTTTTATAAAAACAAATTATATACATAAGTGATAAATATATACAAGGTAGAGTGGTGGCAATCAGGTCCATTTTGGACCCTCTCTTGGGTTCGGGCACTCAATATTTATTCTAAATATTTCATTATTTTTCTTTTATTCTTTATTCTTTTATTTTTGCATAAATACAACCTAATTATTAAATATTAACAAATACATGTTTATTGATAATTTATTGTATTTACAACTATTTACATGATGCTTTGCCAAGATATTTAGCTAAAATAAAAGAATAAAGAGTGATGAATGGGGATTCATCAGCAATCAACATCTGCAATTTGGATTCTAAGAAGGGAAGACGTAATAGAAAGTTGGATCTGAATCAGCTCCTTGAATTCAACGAGTATGCATATGATAACAACCTAACGTACAAAAAAAATGTAAAAAAGTGGCATGACAAATACATCCGCCGCAAGACCTTCGAACCAGGACATAAAGTTTGGTTGTTCAATGCAAAGCTCAAACTATATTCAAGGATGTTGAAGAGTAAGAGGATAGGGTCGGTCGTAGTGAAACAGGTGCGTGGCAGTGGAAGTACCGTTATATCCGGTCTGTCAGATGATGCACATCTATTTGTGATCAACAGACAACTACTGAAGCCTTATCTCGAACATGACACATTTTTGTCCGTGATTGATTCAATTCAGGTGGTCCACGATGAAGCAAACAAGGCCAGTAAAAACATTTTTGAATAGTTAATGATTTTCTTCTTTTCATTTTCAATTTATTTATTCTTCCGACAAGTAGCATTCATTCCATACATCATTGTTATACTTAGGATACACTTCATCCTAAGTATAGGGGGAATGAATGCATTCAGGTGCTCATTCGTTGATTCCTCGCCTGTCTCCTCAACTATTGACATTATTTCTATACTTAGGGATATTTTACCCTAAGTATAGGGGAGACAGGTCGAGCTGTTGAGTTAGTCATTTATTCGTTTCTCACCCTCGACCCTCCCTGCATTAGTATACAGACTACTATACTTAGGATTAATTGATCCTAAGTATATGGGTAAGGTCAACTTCTGATTCCTTAGTTGTTGTATTATAGACTTCTCTATACTTAGTATGAGTTATGTCTTCTATTCTTTTCGATCTATGAGGACATAGCTCGAGCTAAGTATGGAGGGGGGATATATACTTCGTATATATTTTAGCCATAACTTCTACTTTCGTATTTTCAATAAATAACACTATAACACTTTATATATACACAAATTCATCAAATTATTTAATAAAAACAATGGTTATTATTCCTCAAAAAAGTTTACATAGTGATTAATAAATCAGGCAAAAATACCTTTGCAAAATGTTTGGAAAATAGTTTGAAATCCTTGCGAGAAATCATTTGAAAATTATTTGAAAAATATTTTGTAAAATTTTTCAACCTTTGTAAAATATTTTGTTTTCTAAATTTCTTTTCTTTATGTGAAATAAAAATATTTGAAAAATGATTTGCAAATGTTTGAAAAATAGTTGCAAAAATATTTTGATAAATCTATAGATATTGTTCGAAAAACCTTTTGCAAAGTGATTTTCAAATGTGTGTAAATATTTGTAAAAAAAATATTTGTAAAAAATATTTTGGGCTATGGTTTTCCAAAATTTTTTGTAACTCGTTTTCAAATAAGATTGAGGAATATATACATCAATCTAAAAATTCTTTATTAAAAGTATATGTATTTCTGTAAAAACGATCACTTATCCCTTGAAAATTCTCAAAACCCTAACTCTTGTAAATTTAAGATGCATCCCTGTGTAAATATTTGTACATAGTTTTTTAACCAAAATCCTTTATCTTCAAAAATCACAAAAACATTTGCAAAATTAGAAATACCAAAAACATTTGCAAAACCTTTTTGAAAAAAAAAAATCATATGCATCATCTTTTCAAAAAATCCATAAAAAGTTTAAAAGTCTGAAAATTGCATCACAAAAATATTTTCTTGCATTGTACATAGCATGGGCATTTTTCAGAGTAATCTAGGCGATTGAACAAGTCCAAGTAAAGTCTGAAGATTGCTAGCTTTATGAAGACCTCAATACACTTAATTATACAGGAACCCGTTGAGGACTGGAATTGGAGATACTTCATGTCATCTTGACTTAATTCTTTAGATTCTATAAGACTATGTTCATGAGCCAATTCAATGTGCCTAAATAGAACCCTTCATATCATTCATACGACTCTTGAAACAGTGACTTGACTGGAAGCCTCGCACTTAACACTTAGCTCAACCTAGATCATCTGTTGAAAAATCTTGGAGTCTAAGTCGGGATGATGCAAGGTCGCTTCGTCAAAGGTGGCTCAGGAACCATTCTTGGGGATTGCTGACACCGGTACTCTAACCCACTTCTTTTGATAACTATGATATCTAAAGATCAGATGTGGATTGAAATAGTACTTCAGATGAGGGATGGTCTACCGACGTGACTTTTTCTAAGACCCAAAAACAGTGGGTGGAACAAAAGATGCTATATCCATTGGGGCACAAACAAGAATACAGAAGCTATGCAATGTTGAATAACATATTTAAAGAATACCTCAACCGAAAAATCCACAAATATGATCTTCAGAAAAAGCCTGCTTCTTAGTGAAGATCCGGTTACCCTGACCGACTTCACAAGAGAATGAAGACTACACTGGTCCATTCCCACTTCTCTTCCCATTCTTCTGTCTTCTTATCCCATTAGGTTGTAAAGACCGGAAGCACCTGACCTTAGAAGGAAATATCTGACTCCACGAGGACGAGTTATCAAAAGAGCAGACAACTTGGTGGTTCAATGGTTTTGTTTGGGGAGAGCTAAACAATTTCACACATATGATTCCATCATTTCAAGGTCGCAAGAGTATGAGACTGGGAGGATGGTTTTGACTTGACTGTGAATTGGACTGGATAATAGGAGTATGGAACCTAAAGGCTATTATGTCACAAATCCTAACCTCTAAGTGGTTTCGCACACATCATTAATCCAAAGGTTTTCTCTGAGATCAAAACCTTGACATTATTAAGACAAATTTAAAAGACGAAAATTATTCCAACTTATTCCCTTTTCTTTTCTTTATTTTCCTCTTTGCACTTATAGGCATAAGTGTTTGTTGGGGACTAGGAAATGCAAGTATAAGGGGTGCGGGGTGATGAAGCTCCATTTCATCACCTTTATTCTTTCATTTTGGCCTTTAAACCCTAGCTAAATGCATGCACGTATCATTAAGTTGTCAAAATAAATGATCATTATGTTATACAAAGTACTATACATAATATTGTATGTTTAATGTATTCATCGCTAAAATAAAAAAAAAATAAAGGAAAGAAAAGAAAAAGAGCGAAGTGTCAAGGACACTGAAGTGACCCTAGCCTCTGAGACTCAGTCATCATGATGACTTAGTCGACAAGGAATAAAGTAGGGGGAGAGGGGATAACCAATTGTACTGAAAATGCAGAATGTATCGCTCTACAAAATAGGCAGAGAATTTCTATTTGGGACCTATTTTATTCTTTATTAATTACACAACAAATAAAGAAATTTTGTATATAAAAGTTGTAGATAATGATATATAGAAAAATACAAATTTTATTTCATACAAAATAAATAAAATAAAAGTTACAGTCTGAATAAGTTTCCGAAATCCTAATTTCCCAGAGCCATATATCTCAAATAAAAACTCAAAATACATCAAAATCATTTTTAATTGTACATAACTTTTAATAAGCTATTTAATGAGATGGTTTCATATTTTTTGGTGTTAAGGTGTGAAAGTTAGGTTTTGGACCCCTATTTTTATATTATACATGAATGAAATAATCATTTTATTCATTCTTTATTATTTTTATAAATTTATATTTTTATAATTTTGTAAATATCATTTTTAACATATATAAATATTAAAATCAGACTAAAACAATAAATAAAATACTAAATAAAAGATGTATATAAAATACATCGATGAAATACCTATAACTATACCTATATAAATAAGGATAAAATGGGTCAGCCCCTTTGGGGCTAGCTAACTTGGCTCCCCCACATTATTTTGCCCGTCTTTTTATTTTTTTTTGAAAATTTCTAAAGTATATTTTAAGCAATATATCCCCATATTATGTCATTCAAATTTCACGTGAAACAGAGACTCCTACAACCTCCATCTAGAAGGGTCGTTTTTAGCAATTCCGTTACCGTTAAAAAATGATTGTCTGGATGGAGGTCATAGGAGTCTTTATTTCGCACGAAATTTGAATGACATAATATAGGAATATAGCGGTGAATATTCACGGAAGAAATTTTCAAAAAAATAAAAAATGGATGAAATTGTGCGGGGGAGCCAAGTTAGCTCCCCCCAAGGGGAAGCCCCATTATTAAACTCTATAAATAATACAACTATTTATTTAAATGTATATATCACATCAGAAAAATGTAATAAACATATATTTAAGTGTCTAAAATTAATTTATAAATGTATAAAATAAGAGGCTAAAATAAAATCAAAATAATAAAATAAAAATAAAATACCTAAAACATAGGTAAATAAACCTATATATGCACCCTAAAAATTAACTTGTAAATAAACACCTCTAAAAATATATAAAAATGTCATGAAATATTACAGAAAATTATAAACAATTTTTATTTTATAACATAAAAATAATAAAATTTAATTCTATTTATTATTCACTTTCCAAGGCTTTTTGCCTTGGAATTTCTTGGCTGGTCCACGTGGACCAACCAGGTGTACTCAATTATTAACAATTGGTCAATTACCCGATCCCCCTTCTGATGACTATCAGAATTCACGAGGATGCATGCTTCTCCCATTTATGCACATCACTCCATTCACTCATTACCCTCGAGACCACCACCATCATGTAGCCCCATCGTCCCTCATCCACACCCATCCTCGCATCTCCACCTGCTCCCGATCGATCGCAGGCCATCATCCCTCGAAACTCGATTAAAATCCGCCTATAAATATACCCCTTCATCCTTTTTGGATTTTTGATCCATTTTCTTCCAGCTTTAGCCCCCTAATATCACCCCTGTGATCTTCTCCATGGTAAAAGCGTGGTGAAGATCATGATTTGCAACGAGGAGAGATAGCAGAGGAGGAGTATCCACCCTACCACAGGAGCATCGTCAACAGATCCTGCTCCTGACCTCTCAGGCCGGTTGAGCCCTTTTTCCCATCGCTCCTAGGTAATTCTATAGCATAATTTCAATTTCGCATCTTTAATTTATTGTTTAATTGAGTGATTTGTGCTCAAATAAAAAATGCCCAAATCCTGGAGCTCAAGCTCCAGGTCTGATTCATCGTGATCTGACTATTGATCCACCCCGATTTCAATGCCATATCGTTCCCCTTCATGTTCTCCACAAGTTCCCCTCTTCATCCAACCCATATCCATCATGGATCTGGGATTCGAGCTCCCTCCATCGCTACCTCATCGGATCTTCCCCTCCATTCCATTCCCCCTATTTTTTTGTGTAAACCCCAAGTTGAGGAGATAGACCGCGCACCCGGGAGAGTTTTGATTGTGATTTGCAGGTGTATTGAAGACTCTGGGACCTCCACGACCACCTGGAGAAGCTTTAGATGGTCTGACCTCGCTGTAGCATCTCGAGCTCTCCTGCCTTCATCGGACCTTGCTGCCGCACATGGAGGAGGCCCAACTTCATGCTGGGATTGTCGGAGGAGAGATCGACCGCTGAAGCACTACGAAATGGTGAATCCAAAGTCACCAACGAGCAGTTCTCGTAGGTTCTTCTGTCACGATCCCAATTCCGGACCGTTGGATCCTCTCATATCCGGATCTGGTTACTCAGCAATAATTTATTCAACAATCACAACTAACACTCAGAAACATACTGCAAATAAAAATACTTAGAAAGAAGTATCTAATACCTTTTCAATTCACTAAATAAAATTTTCATGATACATTATCCCACTACAACCATTTACATGTACATTAGCTGGAAGAAATACAAATTACCAACTACCTTATAAAGTAAAGCTATTGTGGTTGACTAGATGGAAAAGTCTTTGCGATGGCTCATCGACACCTATTGGGTTTTCCATAAATCGTAGGATAACAATTAGCAAATGCTAAATAACAAAGAAGAGAAAAGTAAACAAATGGTGTAATTTTGCAAAACTTGTTGTTATAAAAAGTTTCATTGCTTTTTATTAGTTTAAGTCCTATTCCTTCTATTCCACATCAAATATTGGTCCATGAGAACCTCACCATTCATGGACTCCAAAGCTGTGGATACTTCGGGATTGGAGATTACGTTGATTTGGTGAGCTTATGCCGATGCATGTCGTCTCAACCAATCCTATAATACTACCATGACAATTGCATTTTCTTTTATTATCCGGGGTTTCAAACCCTCACCCTGGCCAACAAAGAGGCACATCGTCCTCGAGGACCCGGTTGCTTAAAACCTCATGCGAACCTTTAATCACATAACCTAGCAGCTTTAAATACATGTTATCGTGGCCCAGCCGCTATTGAACCGCCTGTGCCTCCACATGGCACGACCACATCTTCTGTCATTCAACCCGGATATATTGGCACCTAGTACCACATGTTGTAAATCATTCATTTCGTGCACACTTAACATAACAAGGCAATCATGTACCACCTAGGTAGGGCAGAGCCGATACGGGTTCCTTCCAACAAACCTACATATTCCATGCCCGACCTGTAGTTCTACTCCCAATCATTCTTAATGTAAGACACGATCTTTTTCAGGATCCAACTCAATACACATCAATTCACATGATGTAATTCCTCCGTTAAACCTTCAATTTGGATACTCATCAATACTGAATATAGACTTACACATATATTAATTCATATACTTATATACTCGTAATTATGCTAATTTTAACTTCCAAACCCTAACTTTCCAAGCCACTACATCCATTCGATGCTTAGACCTTATTTTAATTGAAATCACAAAGAAACTTTTCATATTTTCTCAAAAATAGCCAAACTAGAGTTCTTCGTAGCAAGAAGCATAAATACAAAAATCTCAACGATCACATATGAAAATCCGATAGCAAAAGAAAAGATTTCATTATCTAATCGAGATCTCTCTCATGTATGTAATGCGTTATCGTGATTCTTTTTCAGAAAGGATGATTTATGGCTCCTAAAATGACCGAATTTCATTTTCATATCAAAAACGTTAAGAACGTGCCAAGAACAAATAAAGAACACGAAGAATGCGGAGAACATATTTCTCTTAAAATTTTGGTATAGCTTCCCCTTATATAAGAACATATTTTTAGGAAAATTTTTCCAGAGTTTCCACTTATATTGGGATATATTTCTAGAAAAAGCAGCAGAGTTTCTCCTTACATCGGGACATATTTATAGAAAAAATCAGCAGAGTTTTCCCTTATAACGGGACATATTTCTAGAAAAATTTCAACAGAGTTTTCGCTTATATTATGACATTTTTAAAAGAAAAACGGAAAGATTTCCCTCTATAAAATCATCGAGAGGAAAACAAAAACGAAACTAAAAGAATAAAATCAAATAACAAGAGATGAAGAATCAGTAGACACCACACATCTTAGGTGAGTGAACGTATGATGAATCACAGGGTTACTGATGTGCATAGCCGCTCGTACCTAAGTAGGGTATTACACAGATTTCTCCTCGAACCACAATGGAAAATGAATCGAAAAAAGAAAGATGAATCGAAAATAAAGCTGGAAGAAGATGAATAAAAAACCTAGCTCAATTTATAGCTTACTTACGAAGCAAACTAAGAGAGGATCGTACCTTCCTTCTCCTCGTTCTCCCGGCAACGCTTCGCTAACGCTCTTTCCACACCTCTCACTCCTCCTCCTGACCTCTCAACCCCAGCCCTTGAGGTGGTGGTGGTAGTGGAAATCGTAGAATGAATGGTGGGGGGTATTTATAGGCTTCGGAAAACCGGTAACCATGGTTAGTAAACCATGGTTTAGACCTTAACCGCGGTTAGAGGCCCATAGCTTTGGGCCATGGTTTTGGTTAGAGCTTATCCGAAACTTATGACTTAAGTTAGAACTATCCAGAAGGTTCTAGATTCGCTAATGACGCTTAGTTAGTGCTAATCATGACTAACTCTTACTAATCATGATTTAATCTTCGCGACTTATGCTTCACTTTTGCTAGCCATTGATTAGTTCGCTAATGATCGTTAACGATCTTCGATCCATCATTAGTTTCTTTAATCATGTATAAGTAATCTTAATGACAGTCATTAAGAGTTAAGTCTCCTTACTTCTCTTTACTACGGAAAATCATAATAATTCAAAATGAAGACAGATTCATACGAAAACAACTTCCGTTGGTTTCCTCTTGATGAGTCGGATCTTATGATATAAGATCCGAGAGAGACCAAGTTCAAGGCTTTACATCTTCTAGGGTCCTTCCATGCCATTCGATCAAGAACAACGGTCCATATCTAATCTGGATCGTTGATTTCCCACGAAGGGGTATGCAAGGAAGGCCACACGATCGGACACGTGGCAACTGTTACACGCTTGGATCCTGACGCTTAAATGGTATAATTTCATAGACACCGTCAACCTTTTTGTATTTGCTATCAAGTCCTCTATATATTTTATGCTATTTAAAAATTGTTGGATAAATTGCATGTAACCCCTGGACATTTCATATATTGCTTTTTAGTCCTCAATAGAGTCACATACAAGTGCATGTTTATCTTGTAAAATTTACATTGAAGCCCTCAAGTGTTTTTGAAATTGTTTGTTAGTATATAAATGATGAACGTGAAATCCACCTCTTTAATTATCGCTAATTGTCATAGTATAGGAGGTAAATTTGGTTAAGCAAAAACCACAAGCTTTGAATGTTGTGGAGTATTTTTACTTGGCAAGTCTACCAAGGTCGAACACAGGGAACGGAGATTTTTAGTTGCGCGGTCTTGAATCAATTTAAATAATCAATAAATGTTCGATTAATTTATGCGTTGATAAAATATACAATGCAATAAGATGCAAATGCAAGGAAATATACAGAGAAGATTAGGCTCATGACATGTGAAGTATAAAATTCAAACCTCAATAAAATTTATCAAGTATTCCTCGAAAGATAATCACATATCAAAAGAGATTATTTCTAATGAGATATTTCCAATTAATTCCAAAATGCAAGCCAGAAGATCATGAGGTCAGATCATATTCCTACACAAATTGATTCCTCGAAAATATGTCCAATAATTCTCTTTCCTCGATTGAGCTCCATGCTCTTATTAAATCTTTCAAATAATATAAGCAATAATCCTTGGGGAAGTATTCAATTTAAATCAATAGTTGAATCCCTGCAAAAGATAATGTTAATTTTCCAAACATGAATATGTGGCCTGTAAAAAGTTGACAGATGATCCTCAATGAATAATATCAATAAA
Source organism: Ottelia alismoides (assembly GCA_037367405.1). Lineage (NCBI taxonomy): Eukaryota > Viridiplantae > Streptophyta > Magnoliopsida > Alismatales > Hydrocharitaceae > Ottelia > Ottelia alismoides. The sequence continues at coordinate 173,720 of JAZKJV010010138.1, forward strand.
CAGCCTCAGATCTGTTCCCAAATTATGTCAAGTGGTAGAACATGAAAAGAGCTTCAAAATGACATATTATATGCTAAAATCAGGGCTCGGATGCAAAAAATATGCCAAATTGAAACTACAGGGACTAAAATGCAATAAAAAATAATGTTTTTATTTCAAAGGAGTCCCTGGAGGGACGTATCTGTAATTCAAGAAGTCTGGAGGAGTGCCTCAGCAATTTGCCCATGGAGCCACATGTTGGGCACGTGACCTACGCTGGCAAGGGTCTTTTGCAATATCATGAATTTTCGGGGGCGCTTCTGCAATTTACCCTTTCCCACGTGCCTTGCAAGTGCCTATGGAGGCTCGGGTTCAAGCTAGTGGGTCGGACGTGGTCCGTTGGATCAAGATGTGCCCTTGATCCAACGGTGGCGGGGAGATGGCCGTAGGATCAAGGATACAGCCGGATCCAACGGTCCTGTGATAATCGTGCAAAGCGGTGGTCCGGCAGAAGCTAGTGCAATGGCCGCAACTCCCAAGGCGGCTGACAGCGATGGATTGGTGGTGCGATGGAGTGCGGCCGCCGCTGTGCTGTGAAGAAGAAGTGGAGGCGCCTGGCTGCTGGACAGAGAGGGGGCTACCTGCTGGAAGGACGATGATTGCACGAACAGTTGCTCCGTAACCTTCAATGGTGGACTGATTTGATGATGGAGATCCTTCTTGCGGGAACGGAAGATTATTGGGAGGTCCTGTAAAGAATAACTTCCTCTCGATTCTTTGTGAATCGGATCCAGATGAGAGCAGAAGAAAAACAATGATTTTACTCTAATTATACCTACTCCATTCAATCTGTCCCATTTTGTAATCTAATAAGAAATAAGGAGGCACTATAATCAAATCCAAGCATAATGGGGATACGCACATAGGACAAGCTCCATAGAATGATATTCAAATCTCACCAATCACAAGCAACCTCAAACAATTTCTGGAAAGATTCCAGTAATTGATCTTTCAAAAATTAAATAATGTGCAGTGAGTGGGTGAACGTGAGGTGAGTGATCTCCTGTGAGATGTGTATGTGAGATTGCAAAGTGAATCGAACTGCATTCGATTAACAAGTATGCAGTAGAGAACAATCAAAGCAGAAGAACGAGTGCAAATAACAGTTCGTCGAAGGTGTCCATATCTGACATGAAGAAATGGAATAGGATGTGATTAGGTGATTTGGGAGGCAGTGCGTGCTGGAGTCGAGGTGGTGGATGCAATTAGCGGAGAAGAACTGTCGTGGTACGAGGAGTAACAGGGGGATGGTTTGCCTGGAGAGGGGAATAATTGGGACACCTGCGAAGAAGATGAGAGAACTCGCCTGGGGAGGAATGGCTTTTGCCGACTCCTGTCATCGCCTCAGCTGCGGGCGGAGGCACAGCGAAGCTCGGCTGCTGAGGAGCAGCACAGAGGTCAGAGACCTCTGGATCGCGCCGGCGAGGTTAGGCCGCTGTCACCGGCACCTTGGAGATGGCGGATGCCTTCAAGGGCTGGCCACGGTTGGGGTTTTATAGGAGCGAGGTGGTGGGCGGTTACTCGAGAGAGGGGCGAGCTTCGTAACGGCCGGAGAAGATGAAGGGGGCGGCGACGCGTAACCGTCGAGAGGAGGTGTGCGGGTGGCGTTACGCGCGCAGGGGGAGGGGGGTGAACGGCTGGATGGGGGAGACGAAGGAGGGTCACGTGCCTGGCACGTGACCCGGGCAGGACTAGGAGAGAGAGAGAGTGAGGCGGGGTGCCACGTGGCACGCCCTGGAGCTGCCACGTGGCACCAAAAAATTTTCAAAATTTTGAAGGGGAAAAAGAGATAGAAGATGACCTCGGATCGAAAAGTTTTCTTTACGAAAGTTGTTCGTCTCGACGAGATCTACAACTTTCATGAAGGGTCCAGAAGCAAAAGAGGTCACCTGTGAGAAGTGGTATTTTTGGTGGCTCTCCATGTGTATAGAAAATCGATTTTTGGAGTTTTGTAATTTTTTGGTGGTTTTAGAGAGGATAAAAATTCTAGAAAAAATACGATAAAATATAAGAAAATTATTTACACATTAATCTAATTTTTTTGGATTTTTAAAGGATAAGAAATTAGGAAAATAAAATAGAAGTAAGAAACACACAAATTTTGTACAGACAGACAACGGACACTTGGACTCGGGCAGTTTCTTTGAATTCAGTTTTGATCTGGATTTGGATTTTTGCGTTTCTTATTAAAACTTTCATCAAAGGACACAAATGAAGAAGAAATAAAATTAAAAGAGTTAATTATGCACATAAAAACTCAGGTCAAAATTAGCAAAAAGTTAAAATGCGCAAAAGAGGCCCAAAACCCAACTTTCACATATGAGCTCCGAATTTTACGAAATTGGTCTTGTTTTGAAGGTATTTGAAAATGGAGTACTTTAAAAATGAGTAGACCAAAATCGGACACTGTATGTGGGAGATATGCTCATTTTAGTCCGTCAGATGTGAAATTTGACTTTGGGATTATTTGACACTTATTGGGGATAGTAATTTTTTTGTATTTTTTATTTAATAAGATTAGTAATATCTACACAATGGAGGTAGTTTTGGGTCAATCGAAGTTAGGATGAATTAATTAAAAATGTGAGAAGTTAGCGGCTTTTTGGGCTAATTTACACTGGGATTTTTAATGCAATTTATGCAGATGAAATGCAGATATTATTTACACATGCATGATGGCTAATAATGCTCTATTAATGAATAATTACAGGTGGATGATGGGGGACAGAGCCTAAATGACCAATTTTAGCATGATGAATACGAGATTCATCATATCCCTATGCTTAGACCATGCTCGTCCCCGAGCATGAATGAATGACTTAGTTGATTACGTCCCTGACTGTGTAAGTGATTTTTCCAGGCTTAATTCAGAGAAGACCCTTAATTTGAGTGATCCTAAAATTCTGAGCTCACCCAAGCTTTAATCAAAAGGAATCCAACTTCTCTAATTTTCAGACTCTCTGTTTGTACATATAATATAAGGATATGATTTTAAGTGTACTGCATTTCATGAGAGTCAAGTCGAGACATCACCCAAAGTTCCAATCCAAGAGACTCTCCTCTAGACCCGATCCTCAACACTAGAGAATAAGTCTATTCTTGCTTCAGTCAACCGTCTCATTAGTTTGTCAGACTTGAAAGTGTATATGGACGGCCAGTTGATGGAGGGCATAGGATTGTGTCTAATTTTCTCTCCCTTACATTGGAACAAGGTGCCTCTCGAGTGCCTTATTACTCAACACAAGTATATTTTTATTTTGTTAATCAATGTGTCCGTCAAGAGAATTTGGAGTCGTCTGCACTTGTTTTTCTGGGAGTACACCGGGGTGTGTCTCTTTTGAGTATCTAAGATACCTTCGACACCCAGACTGGTATCACTTACGATGCAGGGCCCTTTTATGGTGTCAGCCCGACTCCTTGGTCCTAATTAGCGCTTGGTCCAAGTGGACACTTTGAAAATATTTGGGAGCGCTCGCCATTGGTGGAAGCTCATTTGGAATTTGATTTTGGATGATAGAGCTTTTCTTTGACATTTCTTTTTCTTTTCTTTTGTTGGCTAGCTCCACTGCTTTTACCAAAAGTTGGTGCACACTGATCAACAATTTTCCTTAAGTTTCATCACACCCTGGCACTTAGATCAATATCAAAAAGATAGCATATGAATCTTGTTCACATACTGGCTAGTGTTTTGCTGACACTCAGGTTTTCTGAAGCCTTCATTAACTTTATCCCATCCTCGAATATCATCAGATCGGGTCTAAACTCAAATCTCTAGTCCTAGTTCCTTAAGTGATATCTCAACTCATCTCATCAATCATGCAGTTGTGGGAGTGATTGTGCTGGTCATATTCTTTTTGAATGTAGAGATGAAGAGTGCAATATAGCGCTCAAACTTTCAAACTAGGGAAGTGTGGATTATTAAGTTCAAAACCCTAATGACTAAGGCAGGCTAACTCAGAATCTCAAGATCTCAGAAATCAAGTGTCCTCAAAAATCTTCAAGCCTTGAGTGATGGTGAATGTGTCAGGAATATATCGACCAAGGAATGCATGAAATGCTTGATGAAATGCAAGACCATGAGTAATGATTTTTTTTATTTTTTTTAATGCAAAAGTTTTTTTTGTGTTTTTTTTGTGTTTTTTTTCTTTTTGATTTTTGTTTTTGTTTTGTTTTTTTTTTGTTTTTTTTGAAAACATGTAATATACACACTACTTGTACCCATCCCCGATGTTAGATAAAAACGATTAAAGTACGAGCCATGGATAAAGTAGATAAAATATATACAAATACACCCCCCTATACTTAGCACGTGCTATGTCCCCATGGCACAAAGTGAAATGTTGACATAGCTCGTACTAAATACAGAAGGATTAAAAACAAAAGAAGAGAAGTGAAGTATAATCAATGGTAGCGGTCCCCCTATACTTAGGCTCAGGTCAGTCTAAGTATAATCGGATAAATACAGATGGGGAACCGGGTAGATTTGCGGATGTACAAGATCAAGGAGGTTTGCGACGGACCTTCTTGCGGGAGTTTGGAGGGAGATAGTATGGAGATGTGGAGTGTGATGAAGAGGGGACCGATGAAGAAGACCAGCCATCGTCGGAGTCGTCCTCAGAAGAATAGTAGTTGTTTGCAGAGGATCTCCAACTTTTGTCGATCAGAGGTAAGTGCCCTTGGATGAGAGCTGTACCTATTGCACTTATCTGATGAACCACATCGGGATCAGACGAGGACTCTTCAGAAATCACCTGGTGTCTAAGGTCAAAGGTGACTTTCTTGGTCGGTTTGTTTGCTTGAGAAGTATTGGGAGGAAGTTGGACAGTCTTCATCTCCCTGTCTTGAGTAACCGATGTGGCATTCATGAATTCCTCATCAGATGAATCCCCGTAAAAGTCGACCAATTCTTGAAGGGTCATGCACTGCTTTGGTCGAGGGAGAGTGTTCCTGCGGATCTTGTGGTTTATGGCTGGGGGTGTTGATGTCACTTCCGAATGATCAAGAATTTTGGTGACATCAGATGTTTCTGGAGTCGGTTTCTTATAAGGTTCAAGTATCTCATGAATTACTGCCGACTCGAAGATTGGTCCACTCAAGTGATCGTGACGGTCCTCAATAATATGGTCCAATGCTTCATAAGCTCCAAAATCTTGATTTTTCGTAGGAGCAGTAATAAGGCGGTGAGAATCCGAAGTTTGTCCAACAGTCAGTCCTTTAGGTCCCAAGCATCTCAGTCAAAGGGTAGCCACACACTCCTAGGGTTTGTCTCAGTGAATCATGCGGAGATGTCTGATCATGTGAAATATAACTGTCGGTTTCAAGTTGATTTTCCTCAGAGCATGTTGTGTCATTGGGGGTTTGTTCATCATGGTCCGAGTTCGGGAACTTGATTTCCTGAGTCTCGCAATCGACGATCGCCTTAGCGGAGGCTAAGAATGGATTTCCTAAAATAATAGGAGACTCAGACATCCTTCCGAGGTGCTCAATGTCAAGGACAATAAAGTCCACCTTATGTTCTTTACCTCGGAAATTTACGACGACAGAAACGATCCCCCGCGGTCTTTTGATAGATCGATCAGGTAATTGAACGATCACCCTAGTCTTTTTGAGTTGTCCGAATTTAAGTTGATTAAAGATGGACTTGGGGAGGATGTTTAATGTGGAGTCGTCGTCCAACCGAACATGAGTGAATATAGAATCCTCAATTTCACATGTGACCCGAGTCAATCGCTTGACTTTGCGGCTTTTGAGTTTATGATTCATCACCAAAGAACTAGCCATAGATATGACATGATATTCAGTCCTGGATCGTTTCTTGCCCGTCTTATTGGGGTTCAGTCGACTCTTCACAAATCTCTTAAGATCGGGCACATATTCTATGGCTTTGATCAATGTAAGTTCTAAGATCAGACTCTTGCAAAATGCTTCCATTTCAGAATTGTCCAATTTTTTTGAATTTTCAATTTTTTTGGTATTTTCTGTAATATGGTCAGTCGAGGGGTCAGAGGTCAGTGGTTGTGTCTGATTGTGATGATCCTGTGGTTCGCATGGTGGTGGCCTCACTTCTTCTGAATTTTGCATTGACTGGATGAGATCATATATTCTCATAGTTAAAGTGTCTGCTCTATTATTAATCCGAGCAATCTCATCCTCAAACATCTCATGACTAGTGATTGAATAATCAGTCTCCATGTGTCGTGATTCTGGCATGTAACCTCGAGTAGAGTGTTGATTGTTCATAAACATTATGGTCTGGTCATGAGTTGTATTTCCTTGACTTTGGTTTTCTCGTGGATTGTCGAAGGAAAATTGAGTATACTCAAGAGGATAGTCATCCTGAGTAGAGGATGGTTCAAGAGGTTGTGAGATCCTAGTGACCAGAAATTGTGTTCTACTATTAATAATGGTCACTCTATTGTTCATCCTCGACTCTGGTCTCTCTCTCTTGTCTATAAGATTGTCAGAATGTGAGAGAGGGCTAGTCCAAGAAGAAGTGTGGTCATAGGGTGGGATGTATGGGCGGGAAGAGAATGATGGCTGAGGGGAAGAAGAATATCAGGACATGGTCGTGGAGATCGGGAAAGAAGACCACTGTGTCGACATCTTCTCAAGATGGATGGAATGATTCGCGAACCACGATTTGCTTGCAATGCAAGGTCTTTTACGCACACAAATCAAACACAAAACAAACACGTTGATTCACCCACTCAACACTGGTGAAGGCACGTTAGGGTTCGGCCGCTTATCTTTTCAATTTAAATTTAATGACAAAACAATCTTGCTTATTAAGCGGATCTGTTAGGTACCGAAATATTTCTCAAAGACTGTCCCGAGTTCGTACAACTAGTTGCATCTACTCTCAGCCAGTATAGGTGGAAGTAAGGACCGTTTAAACGGCTACCCGTGTTGCTTGAGGACGGTGCCTTTCGCGGTGTCCTCTAAACCACCCACTCTGCTAAGGGAAGTCGGACTGTAAAACGGCTACCCGAGACCCTCACTGAAAAGTAGCTAATTGTTTTTAAAAACAGTAATCTTTGTGAAATTCCTCAGTTTTGGCTCTACCCTAAGGTGTGCGATCTTGTCCTTACGCAAACAATGAGTGGGTTTCTCTCCACCAAACAAAAGTTAATTTTAGGTAAGTTTATTTGCAGTCACCTTGATTAGCTGTCCCAGTATTAAGTTAAGGTTATCACTGTAGTTTATGTGAGCAAAAAATTCACACCTACCGAACAGTCCCGATTCCTTTAAATCCTAAGTTGTAAAACTTTGAGAAAGGGGAATCGAAAAAGCCGATGCAAACGTAAATCAATGATGCATGCTTAAGAGAAGGACTTACCGTGAATCCTCGCGTTCTTCATGCGGGATGCAAGACAAGGAATTTAAATTTACACTAAATGATATGTACAAATGAAAAACGCCCTATACAGATAGTTCTATTAGCGGGAAGAATTGATTTAAGAATTTGGCTAATGTTGAACGATCTATAGTACGTATATTAGTGAGAGTGTGGCCTAAGAATTACGAGCACAATCAAATAATAACAAGCAAGCGTATATGTGCCAAAGTCCTACGCCACTCAAGTCGGGTCCCAACCACACAGAAGGGGTTGAAACAGACCCGACACACCACAGAATGTTTAGTCTGAAATTATTACAAGGGTTCAAAGAGAGGGACCCTGAGAATATTGCATAAATTAAACCTATGCTAAACTCTCTCTCACAAAATTACAATTCGGTCTTCATAGCAGATCCACCGCGGTGCCCTCCACCGCCCAGATGCCCATCGAAATCCAGCTCCCAGAAGTCTGCGAAGAGAGAATTTGCGGTTAGTAGCAAAAGTAAGAGAGAAATGCAAAATAAAATGCAGAAAAAATGGCACAAAAATCAATTTTCACAAAAATCAATTACTGAAATGATTTAAAACCCTTAAAATTCGCCGTTCTCCGGCAACGGCGCCATTTGATGAACGTGAAATCCACCTCTTTAATTATCGCTAATTGTCATAGTATAGGAGGTAAATTTGGTTCAGCAAAAACCACAAGCTTTGAATGTTGTGGAGTATTTTTACTTGGCAAGTCTACCAAGGTCGAACACAGGGAACGGAGATTTTTAGTTGTGCGGTCTTGAATCAATTTAAATAATCAATAAATGTTCGATTAATTTATACGTTGATAAAATATACAATGCAATAAGATGCAAATGCAAGGAAATATACAGAGAAGATTAGGCTCATGACCTGTGAAGTATAAAATTCAAACCTCAATGAAATTTATCAAGTATTCCTCGAAAGATAATCACAGATCAAAAGAGATTATTTCTAATGAGATATTTCCAATTAATTCCAAAATGCAAGCCAGAAGATCATGAGGTCAGATCATATTCCTACACAAATTGATTCCTCGAAAATATGTCCAATAATTCTCTTTCCTCAATTGAGCTCCATGCTCTATTAAATCTTTCAAATAATATAAGCAATAATCCTTGGGGAAGTATTCAATTTAAATCAATAGTTGAATCCCTGCAAAAGATAATGTTAATTTTCCAAACATGAATATGTGGCCTGCAAAAAGTTGACAGATGATCCTCAATGAATAATTATCAATAAACAGCCTCAGATCTGTTCCCAAATTATGTCAAGTGGTAGAACATGAAAAGAACTTCAAAATGACATATTATATGCTAAAATCAAGGCTCGGATGCAAAAAATATGCCAAATTGAAACTACAGGGACTAAAATGCAATAAAAATAATGTTTTTATTTCAAAGGAGTCCCTGGAGGGACGTATCTGTAATTCAAGAAGTCTGGAGGAGTGCCTCAGCAATTTGCCCATGGAGCCACATGCTGGGCACGTGACCTACGCTGGCAAGGGTCTTTTGCAATATCATGAATTTTCGGGGGTGCTTCTGCAATTTACCCTTTCCCACGTGCCTTGCAAGTGCCTATGGAGGCTCGGGTTCAAGCTAGTGGGTCGGACGTGGTCCGTTGGATCAAGATGTGCCCTTGATCCAACGGTGGCGGGGAGATGGCCGTAGGATCAAGGATACAACCGGATCCAACGGTCCTGTGATAATCGTGCAAAGAGGTGGTCCGGCAGAAGCTAGTGCAATGGCCGCAGCTCCCAAGGCGGCTGACAGCGATGGATTGGTGGTGCGATGGAGTGCGGCCGCCGCTGTGCTGTGAAGAAGAAGTGGAGGCGCCTGGCTGCTGGACAGAGAGGGGGCTACCTGCTGGAAGGACGATGATTGCACGCACAGTTGCTCCGTAACCTTCAATGGTGGACTGATTTGATGATGGAGATCCTTCTTGCGGGAACGAAAGATTATTGGGAGGTCCTGTAAAGAATAACTTCCTCTCGATTCTTTGTGAATCGAATCCAGATGAGAGCAGAAGAAAAACAATGATTTTACTCTAATTATACCTACTCCATTCAATCTGTCCCATTTTGTAATCTAATAAGAAATAAGGAGGCACTATAATCAAATCCAAGCATAATGGGGATACGCACATAGGACAAGCTCCATAGAATGATATTCAAATCTCACCAATCACAAGCAACCTCAAACAATTTCTGGAAAGATTCCAGTAATTGATCTTTCAAAAATTAAATAATGTGCAGTGAGTGGGTGAACGTGAGGTGAGTGATCTCCTGTGAGATGTGTATGTGAGATTACAAAGTGAATCGAACTGCATTCGATTAACAAGTATGTAGCAGAGAACAATCAAAGCAGAAGAACGAGTGCAAATAACAGTTCGTCGAAGGTGTCCATATCTGACATGAAGAAATGGAATAGGATGTGATTAGGTGATTTGGAAGGCAGTGCGTGCTGGAGTCGAGGTGGTGGATGCAATTAGCGGAGAAGAACTGTCGTGGTACGAGGAGTAACAGGGGGATGGTTTGCCTGGAGAGGGGAATAATTGGGACACCTGCGAAGAAGATGAGAGAACTCGCCTGGGGAGTATGGCTTTTGCCGACTCCTGTCGTCGCCTCAGCTGCGGGCGGAGGCGCAGCGAAGCTCGGCTGCTGAGGAGCAGCACAGAGGTCAGAGACCTCTGGATCGCGCCGGCGAGGTTAGGCCGCTGTCACCGGCACCTTGGAGATGGCGGATGCCTTCAAGGGCTGGCCACGGTTGGGGTTTTATAGGAGCGAGGTGGTGGGCGGTTACTCGAGAGAGGGGCGAGCTTCGTAACGGCCGAAGAAGATGAAGGGGGCGGCGACGCGTGACCGTCGAGAGGAGGTGTGCGGGTGGCGTTACGCGCGCAGGGGGAGGGGGTGAACGGCTGGATGGGGGAGACGAAGGAGGGTCACGTGCCTGGCACGTGACCCGGGCGGGACTAGGAGAGAGAGAGTGAGGCGGGGTGCCACGTGGCACGCCCTGGAGCTGCCACGTGGCACCAAAAAAAATTTCAGAATTTTGAAGGGGAAAAAGAGATAGAAGATGACCTCGGATCGAAAAGTTTTCTTCACGAAAGTTGTTCGTCTCGACGAGATCTACAACTTTCATGAAGGGCCCAGAAGCAAAAGAGGTCACCTGTGAGAAGTGGTATTTTTGGTGGCTCTCCATGTGTATAGAAAATCGATTTTTGGAGTTTTGTAATTTTTTGGTGGTTTTAGAGAGGATAAAAATTCTAGAAAAAATACGATAAAATATAAGAAAATTATTTACACATTAATCTAATTTTTTTGGATTTTTAAAGGATAAGAAATTAGGAAAATAAAATAGAAGTAAGAAACACACAAATTTTGTACAGACAGACAACGGACACTTGGACTCGGGCAGTTTCTTTGAATTCAGTTTTGATCTGGATTTGGATCTTTGCGTTTCTTATTAAAACTTTCATCAAAGGACACAAATGAAGAAGAAATAAAATTAAAAGAGTTAATTATGCACATAAAAACTCAGGTCAAAATTAGCAAAAAGTTAAAATGCGCAAAAGAGGCCCAAAACCCAACTTTCACATATGAGCTCCGAATTTTACGAAATTGGTCTTGTTTTGAAGGTATTTGAAAATGGAGTACTTTAAAGTGAGTAGACCAAAATCAGACACTGTATGTGGGAGATATGCTCATTTTAGTCCATCAGATGTGAAATTTGACTTTGGGATTATTTGACACTTATGGGGTTAGTAATTTTTTGTATTTTTTATTTAATAAGATTAGTAATATCTACACAATGGAGGTAGTTTTGGGTCAATCGAAGTTAGGATGAATTAATTAAAAATGTGAGAAGTTAGCGGCTTTTTGGGCTAATTTACACTGGGATTTTTAATGCAATTTATGCAGATGAAATGCAGATATTATTTACACATGCATGATGGCTAATAATGCTCTATTAATGAATAATTACAGGTGGATGATGGGGGACAGAGCCTAAATGACCAATTTTAGCATGATGAATACGAGATTCATCAATAAAGTTTTTAATTTAGTGTTAAACTTTGGGTTAAATTGCATTACTGCCCTCGCATTTAATTTTAATTGCAATTATACCCCAGCAAAGCCAAGTAATTTTGTGTGTTATTTTCTATTTATTAAAAATATTTACCGTGCTCTAAAAATTACCAAATAATAGTAGGTACCTGGATGCATGCTTGATCCTGGTATATAATTGTTTTGCATTTTATGCCTTTCTCATATTATCTAAAAATCAAAGAGTGCATGGTTAGCCCCTGTTTGCCCTAAAAAGGCCAAAAAATACAAAATCAATTCGAAAAATCCCCCAAAAAACAAATTATACTTTTTAAGTAGTATTAACCTTCATCCTAAGAATAACTAAAAATAGAAAAATAAAACACTTAAAAATTGAAAACCCCCCAAAACCTTTTATAAAAATTTATAAAATCCCCAGAAATTCCAAAAATGGTTATTTATATTGTATAATTTACTTTATATTGCTATCTTTATTTTATATTTAACTTGGAGAAATTTTGAGATTATTTGATATTTTTCATCTCTATTTTAAATCCGACCTTGTATTTTAGCCCTATTTTAAGGTATTTTCAACTCTAAAAATATATAAAAATTAGCAAAAAATCTAAAATATCATAAAAATAGTAAAAAATTATTTGAAACCCAAAAATATTTTATTTTCCTTATTTTGTCTATTTTTACAAGTATTTACATCTATATTAGTACATATTGTATATATACACACTATATATAGCTCTATTATATACTTTAAAAGGAAAAATTATAAAAATATAAATCTAAAAAGAAAATATAAAAATAAGATTACAAATATATTTATATATATAATAATAAAATATATTTAATTGATTAAAACCCTACATTATTTGATAAATATAATGCATAGCTATATATACATATACTTATATTATTTATTTATAAATAATATACATTGCTACATCGTGTGTTCCCTGTGTTCGACATCCTACTCCACTTGTCACTATACCATTTTAGTGTAGGGTTTATAATGAAAATTTAATCCACTTTGTCTTTATTTCTTGATATTTAATTGTAGGTTGATTGTTGAATTGGATCGGGTTTTCGTGAGTTGTCACATCACCGATTGGACATCTCGCCTTGTGAGATCTCTGGACCTCGCAGAAATACCTCTTTTTTAGCGACCAACAAGTAAGTTATTGTCTCTAACCATTGCCTAACCAGAAATCTCTGGCAATTGACAAATAGAGTCAGTTCATCAACTCTCTTGCTTCATTTAACTTCTATGCACACACGGTTGTCTTAAGATACTTAAAAGTTTTTTTCAAGGGAAGGGACTAATGTTCAATAAGGAAAAACTTTAAGTAACATAACATTTTTTGATGCATATTTTAGAGGATATATAATAGATAAAAAATGTACTACTGGGTTCTTAACATTCCTTACAAGAGACTCAGTAACTTGGAGAAGCCTGAAATAAGAATTTATCTTCCTCTAAAGTGTTGAGAGTGAATACCGAGCTATGGCATACACAATAATCGAACTAGTATGGATCCATATGTACTCCAAGATCTTCATGTCATTCTCAACAACACCATGGAGCTCATATATGATGATTGAGCAACAATGCATATAGCTAACAATCCCATGTTTCCTAAACGTACCAAACATGTGGAAGCTAAATGCCATTACACTCTCTCACATGCAAAGAGGAATGCTCTGCACTCTTAGAGTACCCTCTGTAGATCATATTACATACTTCTTTACTAAGCCACTAGCTCGTACATGGTTTGAAAATGTTGTAATAACCTGAGCATGATTAACATATGTCATGCCCTCACAATAGAGTGATGACGTCACTTTAACCCTAACCTTAGATTTCCATATATAAAAGGATGCATAGGGTTTCCAATATAGAAAGAAAATTCTCATTAGGATCCATAACTTTTATTATTTTATTATTAAGAAGATTGTCGAAATTTCTCTTAAGGCATGTTTTACTTATCTTCCTCCTCCATGGTTTTGGTGATTATAACCTGATAGAAAAATCCCCGATTCCCTCGCCATAGATTGATTTGTGGATTTTGAGATGTGGCTAATTATGGTAGATCATAAAGGACCCGACAATCAAATGGATAGATGAAGTCAGCTGTGAATACTCCCTCAAAAGTATGCTCTTTTTAATTTCTACCATTTAGTTTTTTTTTAATTTTTATGAGACGGTGATGACTTCCAAATCTCAGAAGTTTTGGCATGTAAAAGAACTGTATGGTGTTGTTGGACCCTTTAGGTTTGAGGTACTATGCTACCCCCTTATGTTAGATGATCAAACATGATATTTTTTGAAAAACAGAGAGCACAAGGCTAGATTCACATATTTAACCTTAAAACAAGGCTAAAGGATGTTGGATGGCTAACGATTGGACATCAAAGTTTTTATGAGGGATATTAAGAATATATGAAAGCCTTTATCTCAAAAGGGAAAACCAAAACAAGCTTCAAGCTAATGAGGTGTATGACAAAATCATACTTTTTCGATTGTGAGATCCGAATTTGAAAAAAAAAGTGTCCAATTCGAAAACATATAAGTCTTGTCAGGTGTACATTCACTTACAAGGCATTCAAAATTCTCTAAGAAAAAGAGAACAAACCCAAAAGAAAATAAACATGAAAACCTCACCAAGATCTAGTTTCAGCTCTCGGCATTCCACTTTTAGTGCTACACTTTAAGCTCTATCAATATGAGGGTAGGGATGTCATACTAGCAGTGGGTTGAGTTTGGGACCGTGATTGGTATTCTCAAACATGTATCGATTTATAAAATCATTATCCAAACCCATCCAATTACTAAATGGGTAATTCTAAGCAGGTGCCCATGAACCATCGTGTATGTACTCAACATGTATACACATATATAATATAAATATTGATTATAACTAACCATTTATACAATACATATTCTAAGGAAAAGATGATAAAAGATAAGTTATATATGAAGTTTACACATCCCATGTAGACTTAAATCTAAATCAATAAAGAATGTAAATTATCCGAAGATGCTGGAGATATACATTGAATGGTGATATTGAAGATGCAAAACAAGTTGACATTTAGTTGGTGCATAACAAATGATGTGTGAAGTCAGAGTGGAGACATCAAATATATGCAACACATGTGCAGGAATACCATGGACTTGTATTAATTGGATGATTTGTCTATATTAGATTAAAATTACATTTATGCCATATGTATACGAGATTATTGAATATGAGTTAGTGAATGAATAAGGATAAATATATTGAAACTTTTATACATATGAGTTGAAAATAATTGGATACGGAGTTAGTTTTTAACTAGCTTGAACAACGTGAAACACACACACACACACTAGTAGAAGTACATGTTCAAGTGTATGCATATGTATATGGATATATGTATATTCAGGTATGGGGCATGTTTAGGTGTACCCAACGGATACTCCCACATTGACATGCATATATAAGGGTCTTCTCAAGCTTCAATATAATAAAACCTACTTACTCTTGACCTCAATCATATCCTATCCATTTACAATGCTAATATGTAGGTTACATGAGGTTTCTTTCCTTCGTCTTCTTGACTCGGGAAAGAGGACGTGCATAAAAAACAAGGATAAAGACTAGAGAGGGAGGAGACTACTCTTCGGCCTCTTGTTTATAAGAGAAGGGGTTGATTAGAGTCTAAGAAAATGGATACCTTGTTCTTTATATTTACCACCTTGTTCATAAGTAAGAGAGAACGTGCACTTACCTTCAACTAAAAATTTAATTGTATGAAAGTTAGCATTCTTCGAGATAAAAATGATAAGGCTCTCTCTCTCTCTCTCGACTTTGTGAAATATATAGATGTTTTGAACACTTTTATAACATTTCTCATTTTCATAATATCACTTTTATATATTGATATTTGTAGGTATTAAAACCTAGCTAAAGAAATCACCACTAGAAAATATAATAAGCTGGACAGAAAAGGAGCTTTTTTAGATTCTAGTCGGACGTCCTCAAATCAAAGGGGGCAAACAATAGCACAATTAAACCAATAAAGTTTTTTATTGCACCAAGATCATTCCCCAATGATTTAGCACGTAGTCCAACTAATTCAAGTGACATCGAATCAAACATCTTTATCAATCAAACATCCATTTTGTATTTCGATAGAATCCTATTATAGTTTATCTACTTAATATTGAATTAGATCTGCTAGTACGGGTTTAGTACCAATTTTTGATGGGGAGAGGGGGATCCAAGATCTAACCATGAAATTTATTTGGATTAAATAATTAATCAGGCCTCTGCTAATAATGAAGGTGCTATATTTTTGGTGAAACGTATGTGAAAGAAATTATAAAGGATCATTCCATGAGCTAAATTACATGAATATAAGAGTCTGAGTTAGGAGTTTGGAAGAAGTAATGAGGTAGTGTTGAGATAATTTAAGGATGAAATGCTCAATGAATGGAATACTCAAGAAATGGTCGTTGTTCACTGATCATTCGATCGTCTGAACAATTGGTCTTGTAGTTATGTAGACGTGACCAACAAACTTCAACCTCCAATCGAATACTTGAAATATAATAGTTGATTGAAATCCAAGAAGGACGTTTACCGGATGTCTCACACTTACCAATATTATTGGAAGAACAATAGCCGATTGATAAAGGAACTTAACTAACTAATTGCTACATATCAATCGACATGTTACCGATCAACCTCTATCGAGGAACGCTAATTACATTCATCACTGCTTATATTGCCTTTGCGACAAATAAAGCTACACATATATCATTTAAAAAGTAACACCTACTAATAGAAATAACATGATATACTAAACTAGAAGATTCTCTAAGTTGATTGAATAAGTGCATGTTCACACGCATTGTTAAAAAATGTGCAAAGGTTATGTGTATTGAATTGGAAAAACATTTAAACATTTCCACACATCATCACGAGATCTCCCTTCTCAAGGTGATAATTCCATGGCACTCCTCACTATGAGGCACCACCTATACTAGAGAAGAGAAGAGTAGCATATAGAAAATAACACCTTCTCTCAAGCCACTACACTCCCAATAAAGTACTCCTTATCTACTCCATGTCCTTCTTTCCTCTAATGGAGGAGATCATGTACCAACGCAACAACATATACAATGAAGCAATCAAACCATCAAATCTCTCGATTTATCGAATACTAGTCCCATATTCGTACAAATATATCGTAAAAAATGCATATGTATGATGTGTGCTTGTTTCTTGTTTGTTCATGCTTTGAGCAAATCATGATTTGGAAGGAGGAAGCTGCATCTAATGATTGTTTAAGTTCTCGAATTAAAAAAATATCCCAAATTATTTGACACCAAGATGATTTGGAGCATGCAAAATAGCACACCATGATCAGTGAACACCACCTCACTCTCCCCTGGAGGGCCCACAGGCAGCACCTTCACTTTTTCAAACCAGAGCTCGTTGACCGGGGTCCACCGCACTAGGGACATCACGTGACAGGCCCTCCCCAGAGCCCGGTCGCGGGCCCCTCCTCTGATCACGTGACGGTCGGCAACTCTCTCCACAGGTGTCGTGAGCGCCTCGAAATAGAAAGCACTGCGAGGGATTTTCCACGCTTCCCGTCACCTCCTTCCGCCTCCGCCCTCCGCCTGTCGGCGGTGATCGGATCCCCAAACCCCCTACAAAACCCAGAAGAGGAGAGGGGAGTTTAAAAGCTCCAAAGGAAAGACAGGGATCACAGTCTCCTCTCAGAAACACACCAGTGATCTTAGAGAGAGAGAAATATTGAGAGAGATAGAGAGCGAGATATGCAGCAGCAGCAGCAGCACTTCATGCAGATGCAGCCCATGATGGCAGCCTATGCATCTCCCAACAACGTCACCACTGATATTATCCAGCAGGTGGGATGTTTGATTTGTTTAATGCTGGTGGTACTACTACTACCACCACCACTGCATGACGGGGGGGTCTTACATGGAAAGTTTTGGTGGGTCTGATGCTATTTGGCCTATAGAGGCCGTAGGATAACAAGGGTCGTTCCCTCTTCTCCTTTTTTTTTAATTCTTAGACCTCTCTTTTTGGGTATCTCACCTGTTGGATAGCTATTGCTGGATTCTTTGATGCTGTTTTGTGCTATTATTGGGGAGAAAGGATGCAAGTTGTGGGTTTCTGTTGAAGTTGGTTCATATTTTTTGGGGTTATTTGATTGTGTAACTTGTGTTGCTAATGGGAGTCGTAGGGGGTTTTAGGGGTTTACTGTTGCAAGTTTTGTTCTTTTGTTTTTTATTGGGGTTTGATCCCATTGTTCTTTGTGTTAAAGATCGTTTCTTCCACACGTTTGGACTGTTAAAAGAGAACCCTTTTCTACGTTTTGTGTTGTTGATGGATTTTTGGGTGGCAATCTCTTCTTTGTCAAAGTGTTTTTTATGTCGATTCAGTTTATTTGTATGTGTGCTTCTGTTATCTCGTGTTTGGTTATGTGGAGTTGCCAAGAGGAGCATGTTTTCTGCGTTTTGTGTTGTTGATGGGTTTTTGGATTGCAATCCCTTCTTTGTCGAAGTGTTTATTATGTTGATTCAGTTTCTTTGTATGTGTGCTTCTGTTATCGCGCATTTGGTTATGTGGAGTTGCCAAGAAGAGCTTGTTTTCCTTTTTCCTTTAGTTGTTTATGTCCCTTTTCTTGTTTATTTGGCTGGCTCTCTCGTCGGTGCTGTGCGCGTCATGTGTTTCGAATGGGGAGACATGTGGAACTAGCTTACTGCCGTTCCCTCACAGATGTTGCTATACATTGATCATTGAGATGTTTTAACTTCACATGCATCACCTACACCGCGTTATGTGATCTTTTAATTTGGGGAACACTTCTTTTAGGAGCAGATCACATATGCAGCTAGCAAATATTATGATGGCAGCAGTCTTTGGATATAAATGGAAACCATCTTCTGTTTCCTTTTTTTGCATTCTTGTCTTCATTTATTTGTTTGTTCTCTGTATATGTTATAAGAATGGTGATATCGTGTTATGCCTCTTATGTATTTCATTCTCACTTGTCTATATAGTTATTAAAGAGCAAATTATTGTGAAAAGTTTGGTTTCTTGCAAATAAAAGCTCCCATTCTCTTGTTAGAAAGGAGTTCTTTTGAAAAAAGGGCATCTGTCTAGAAAGAAGCAACATTTTTCTGAAGAAGGCTTCACAAGAGACATTGCCTATGTGATTGCGGATAAGAGCTTGAGAAATCTTTTAAGGTGGAGAAATGGGGTCCCATAGGTTATTTTTGACCATGGTGAAGTGCTATTGTATCCATGTCAATACATTCGGTGATGATATCTATCGTCATTCGCAACAGAAAACTTTGTTCTTTTTCAGCATTAGTTATCTCATGGAGTGGATGGATTTTGTGTTGTATAAACTTGATCTGGAACCATAACTTTTCCCTTGCTCAACAGTTTATTTGCATGGACATATCTCATACCATACCTGTATTTGTTTGGATGGCTACTTTGGATTAGCCATCCCGTATCTTTTCTCTCCAAAAAAACATACATGATTCATGGAAAAATTGGCCTTGGCAAAAACTTCTTGAACGAATGGTTTCCCATCAAGGCCCTTATCCATATATGTTAAGTTGCCATTTCTTGAAGCACAATTTCTGATTATTTTCACTGGCCGTTGTATATAGTTTGAAGAGTCGTTCATGTGTGAAAAAGTGTCATATTATTCAGAAATCCTAGAATCTTCAATGAACTAAGAGCAAGGATAACTCCATTCACATACTATGCTTCATGCACATGCATGGACATATCTCATGCCATACCTCCATTCGTTTGGATGGCTACTTTGGATTAGCCATCCTGTATCTTTTCCCTCCAAAAAAACCATACATGATTCATGGAAAAATTTGCCCTGGTAAAAATTTCTTGAACGAATGGTTCCCATCGAGGCCCTTATCCATATATGTTAAATTGCTCTTATCCATATATGTTAAATTGCTTGTTTCTTGAAGAGAAATTTCTGATTATTTTCACTGGCCCTTATATGTAATTTCAAAAGCTGTATTCAGAAATCCTAGAATCTTCAATGAACTAAGAGCAACCCTAACTCCATTCACATACTATGCTTTATACACACATGCATACATACATCCTTTACTCTGTCTGCTTAAAAAATATGTTTACTTGTTCATTTTTTAAAATTTTGATATTCCCACGAATTAGAGAGTTTGTTTTTCAGAAACATTTTCACGTCTTTGAAACATGTGGTTGGGTCTCTTGGATCTCATTGTTCCTTGTCCATGCACTTGACTCCATCTATATCATATTACAGCTAGGATGCGACACACCTCGAGCTCACACCCATTTCATTCTCAAAAAAGCTGTCATATTTCATCCCTTCGTACTGTTTGCTATAAGTTTTCACTTATTCTTTTGAGTAGACAATACATCAAGATTCGTTGAGATGTAATTTTTCCCTTTATGATTGCAACTATATATTCATCGACGTGATAACTATCTACTTATGATCTTCCAGATGATTCATGGTGTAAATCCATTGAGTTTGTATTTTTTGAATACCATCTATCACTTGTATTCATTGATAGATTTTATTGGGAATAAAAGTTGGATGGTGTATACAATGTTCGACAGGTTATAAACAAGGAGTTTAACACCATGGCCGTTAAAAGCTTTTCTAGTTACATTGACAACCCTTGTAATCTTTATAATTACACCACGATCATTTTACAGACTCTTACAACATAAGCCATATTGGTTAACTTCCATTCACTATGCTTTAGCATTAACATATTCCATTAGAAAATGCCATCTTTGTCCTTGAAGGTGAATCAAATTTACAAAAGAATACTCTTCCTCTTTCTTTCAATCTCCCACCTTTATCATTCACCCTCACCCACTTTCCTTCTTTATACCAACACAGAGATATCTCCAGTCATGAGACAACATCTGAGAACAACAATTGGATCAGGTCGACAATGACATTTGACACACACCAAAACATCATTGCCTCCACGAACCTTGAGCTCCGTGACGCCCACTCGACATGTCTAGGTCCATGTTCTAATTGAGGACCCCTAAAGCATGTCACAACTTCAAACTTGACAATACTTCATCCCTTAGTCTTGGCATTTCTAATTCATACATTGTCCTCTTCTTCAATTGTGATTCCAATCTTTAGAAAGGCCCACCAGTGATGGAGAAGTTCGGGAGGGACTCATGATAGCCACAATGCTTGACGATCTCCTTGTCAGTTCTTCAGGGACAACCATGTGGTTGTGGTCAATGTCTACGTCAGCTCTCTCTTCTCCTTTGCCTACCCTTCTAGAACCACGCCTCCAGTCTTGACCTCATCTTCATTGCCTCCTACTTCCATGATGCATGCTTCCATGCCATCGAGTCTGGCACTGTCGCCGTCGATATATCCACCTTCCTCCGGGTTCCTCATACTCATTAATGGTAGGAAGTCACCCACAGTAGCATCCCATCTTACATGGTGAGCAGTAAGCTCTATCTCGATGATGCTGATGAGGTTGCCAATTAGGGAGGTAGATAATGAGGAGGAAGGATAATCAGAACTACACAACATTAAAGAATATGAAAATTCAAATGGTTTATATCATTTGTTGTTGTTTTAGAAAGAATCTTAAGTTATATTAACTTAAGAATGACCAAGTTAGGTTTGTCCAAAAATTGTCTCGGGATCCAAAAATTGTCTCGGGATCCAAAAATATGAAAATTCAAATGGTCTCGGGATCCGCCGCTTCTAGGTTTGTCCAAAAATTGTCTTCCCTGCGGGTGCAGTTAGCGGCTTTCAAAAGAGAGATGAGGGCTGCCAAGTGCGCTCCTAGGAGGGATGCGGAGGAGGTCATTCGAAAGATGGATGCGCTGGAGGCCCTCAGGGATCTTTCGGCTTTGGAGTTGGAATCTCGTGCGGCGGCTCAAAAGAAGGTATCGTTGGAGGATAAGAAGCGCGTTACGGAATGGAGGCAGAGGTCGAGAAATATTTGGCTTCGGGAGGGGGATGCGAATACGTCCTTCTTCCATCGTATTGCTGGTGGGAGGCGCAGAACCAATGCCTTACGTTCCATCGTCGTTGATGGGGTCAGCGTGAATGGGAACAAAGAGATGGGAAGAGCTATTGCGGCTCACTTAAAAAACGTCTCTTCTACAACTTCTCCCCGGAGGTGGAAATGGCCGGGCCGGGATACTAGGGCTGTGGCGAGGTCTTCCTGGGATGATCTACTTCGTGATGTAACCTTGGAGGAGCTTAAGGATGCTGTCTGGGACCTGAACGACGACGCTGCGCCTGTACCCGATGGTTTTCCGGTATCGTTTTACAAAGACTTTTGGGACCTCGTGGGTCAGGAGGTGCTTGAGGTGGTCTTGGAGTTCTGTCAGGGGAACATGGGTTCCGACCGTATCAACCGCGCGCTCATCGTTTTGCTGCCCAAGTCTTCGGCGCCGACCTCTATCGGGGACTTTCGCCCTATCGCGGTATCAAACGCCCTTTACCTTATAACGACGAAGGTCTTTGCTGCTAGGATGAACGTCGTTCTTGGGAACCTTATATCCCCGATGCAATCTGCTTTCGTTCCCGAGCGGCAGATCTCCCACTGCATCACTCTCGCTACTGAAATCATCGCGGACTGGCGGAGGAGGGGTACGAGTGGTGTCCTTTGGAAGGTGGATTTTGCAAAGGCGTACGATAGCCTCGACTGGAGATTTCTGTGGTCGGTGCTGAGGAGGAAGGGGTTCCCGGACAAATGGATTTCTTTGATGAGGTGCTGTTTCACCACGACGTCATTTTCGGTCATGGTCAATGGTCGGCCGGAGGGGGGTTTGATCCAACCTCGTAGGGGGGTGCGTCAGGGGTGCCCCCTTGCGCCCATGCTCTTCATCCTTGCGGCCGATGTTCTATCCGATATTGCGTCTCATGTTGTCAGCCGTGGCTTCTCTTGCGGCTACTCGAGGGAGGGGGTGCTGGTTCCGATCATTCAATATGCTGACGATACCCTTTTCCTCATCGAAGGGGGTGCGGAGGAGGCTAATGGCATGACTGTGGCCTTTGAGATCTTTGCCGAGTTGTCTGGTTTGTTTAAGAACGACAACAAGTCTGTGTTCGTCCCTTTCAGCCGTGCGGAGCAGATGGCGGATAGACTGGCGGTGGTCTTAGGTTCGGGCCGCGCTACCTTGCTGATTGAATACTTGGGAACGCCCTTGGCCCTGGGCAGAACAAGGATGCGCGACTGGTTGAGGGTGGTGGAGAAGGTGGAGGCGAGGTTGGTTGGTTGGAAGGCCGCTGTCCTTTCAAGGGGTGGTAGATTGGTCCTGATGAAGGTCGTCCTCTCCTCCATCCCCGTGTATTTCTTTCCAACCGCCAGATGCCTAAGGGGATTCGGGCGTGGCTGGAGAAGCGGATGCGCACCTTTTTGTGGGGGAACCATACGGGTGGGGGCAGAGGGGTCCACCTGGTGGGGTTAGAGGATATCACGCACAGAAAGAACCATGCGGGTCTGGGGGTGAAATCGCTCGAGCAGATGAATGAAGCGCTGCTACTTAAGTGGGCTAGCAGGGTTTGGGGGCCGGGGGATGATCTCGTTTGCGAGGTGCTCCATAGGATCTATGATGTGCGGGGGGCGCCGCCTTCACAGCCCGACCATCTCGCCACCCCGACCCCCTTCTGGCAGGGCATCGTGAAGAATTTTTTGAAGAACATTTCCCTTTTTAGGCCGGTCCTTGGGGGGGGGGGAGATCCTTCACTTTTTGGGCGGATGATTGGTCGGGGGGCCCTATGCTCTCGTTTCCCCTGTATGTATGCGCTGGCGGATGAGAAACACTGCTCGGTTGCGGAGTGCTGGGCGGATGGAATCTGGTGCCCATCTTTCTCCGCTAATTTCTCAAACCAGAGATTTGAGGACCTCTTGGCCCTGCTTGATGCCGTGAGTGAGGTGGGGCTTCCTTGCGGGGGGCGGGATCACTGGTGTTGGAGGGAGGGGCCATTCTCGATTGGGAGGGCCTATGGGGTCATCTCCAGGCCGCCGCGGGCTAATTTGGAGTTGCTGAACAGAGATCGTACCGTTATTTGGGCTCTCGGGCTTCCTGAGAGAATCGGGTTCTTCCTGTGGTTGCTCAGGAGGCAGAGGCTGATGACGCGAGATCGGTGCGTCAAGCTTCTTAGCGGCATTTCTGACAGGTGCCTAATTTGCAATGACGCAATGAATCCGTGGAGCACCTCTTTTTCTCATGCCCCATGGTATCTCAAATTTGGCAGGAGGTTGACTTAGCGTGGTGCTGCAATGACAACTTTCAGGCCTTCTGGAGTTCGATCCACGCAAATATGAATAAACCGAGGAGGGAGCGGATCTATCCCATGGCTATTCTTTGGGCAGTTTGGCGAGGAAGGAATGACTTGATGTTCTCGGGCCAAAGATTTTATAAGGAGAACGTGGGGGTGTTTGCCAAACGCATGGTGGAGGACTGGGTGTTATAGTGGTTCTGTGGGGTGGTGTTTGGTTTGTTTTTTCACCTTGTATTTTCTTAATTTTTTTTGATTAAATATTCGTGGGGCGGACACCATCGAGTGTTTCCCCCTACCTTTTAGACTTCAAAAAAAAAGAATGGCCAAGTTAGAGGAGTTGATTGGCGACATGGATATATATATATATATATATATATATATGTTAAACATAGCGATATAACATGGGTTGTGGTGTAATTATAAATATTATACGGTTGTGGTGTAATTAAACAAGTTTTTAGGGGTCATGGTGTAACACTCCCTAGCAAATTTTTTCTTCAATTTTGTATTTTTATTTAACTAAAAATATAAAAATAATTTTGAGATTTATTCTTTAAACTTATGTAGTTTTGATCATTCACAATGCTGACTCAATAATGTTAAAATAATTACCAAAATTTAACCACACATTATATATGTTACTTCTACTTTATTTAAAACCACTAAAATATTACTAAAGATCATGTTTATACATCAGTTTTTGACTAGTCGGTCGATCAATCAGCTAGTCGGGATGTGTTATAGGTTAGATTGATTCACTCAACCACTCCTGCATAATTAGACCACATAGTGGAACTAGTGTGAGGACTATTGCAAGTTTGATTTTGTTGACCTATTAAGCCTCTTGATGTGGCAACTCCGTTTCATTTGAATGTAACTTTAGTTTGCCACAATTTTTAAAAAATAAAACAAGTTAGTTTCCGCAACTAGGGTGCTGAAATGGGACAAAGCCCAAGATGACACCTCAAGCATGGAAGTAGGAGGGAGAAACTGTGAACAAATCTCAATTTTTCATTAAAATCCTCTTCAGTTCAGAGATGTTATTATTATTATATATGACCCTCACATATATAATATAAAAAAGATGCATATTTCATCATCTGCTTGCATTTCATGATCCTAATGCATAACTTTATTAATTACTAATTTCAAAAATACAATGAGTAGTAATATATATATTATTGAATTGAAAACCATATATATATATTGATGGTGCATTTAACATGCTGAGATTATAAACTTATAACCATAATATCGATTCAATTGTTTATCTCTCTTTCATCACACACATGTTTTTCAATTATTTTTCCCATTGTTAGAGGAGTCGTATTTAAATAAATACCGTGTTTACAAATGACTTTATATTTCTGAATAAAAATAGTTCTAATATTGTTTCTTAGTTAATTCAATACAATCAACTCTATAAGTTCTACACATATTAATTAAAAGATGACTTTGCAATGAAATCATGGCTACGTATAATACATTCATATTTTATCATTTGAGTACACATATGATGATTCAACCAAGGATTCAAGATAGGTACTCTCAAAGGGATGGGTGGCAGATGAACACGAGAATGATCATAAATGAAACTTTATTGGTGCAATCAAGCATTGTACATATGATGATTCAATCAAGGATTCAAGATAGCTACACTCAAAGGGAAGGGTAGGAAATGAACATGAGATAATCATAAATGAATGGTGCAATCAAGCATTGTGATATGCCTTTATTTCTCCTCGATGAAATCAAAATTATCATGGATATAAGTTGTTTCTAATAGGAATGGGCATGGCCTCAAATTTCAGCGAAATTCAGTCGAATTTCTGTCGAATATCGATATCCAGTCGAAATCGAAATTCGACCGAAATGACCGAAATGACCGAAATATGGGGGTCCTAGTACAAAAATGACCGAAATGACCGAAATTTCGGTCGAAATTCCACCGAAATTCCATCGAAATTCTGTTTTGGTTGGTACCGAAATGGTGACCGAAACCGACATTTGAGGCCTTGGGAATGGGTATTTATAGAACACATAAGTAATGTGAAGACAAGTAACATATTCTCATCATTGTTTGGGTCCAATTTTCCTACACATGCTATCAAAGTTAAAATATATGGTCGATTATTCAAAACTGGAGAAATTGTCACAACTTTGTTACCTTTTTACGTTGTGCTTTGTCTTATACATTTCTATACTTATGCAAAAATTCGGTAGTTTGTAATTTCAACATGATATGAATTAACACGTAATTCTTTTAACTGTTCATCCAATGATGAAGTGAAAGCCAAATGACTCTAATTTTGATCATCATATCATGAAATGAACAATTAATATTTTTTTGCATTAGGATTATGGAATTGCAAATTGTGGGAAACAGCTTTGTTGTTGTTGTGTTATTGTGGAATGCAAGCTGAAGAATATACATCTCTTTGGTATTGTATATGAGAGGGTTACCTATAGACTATAACAATACCATCTTGAAGAGGGTTATCTATATAAATCTCCTTGATATTGTTTGGAGGTTTGTTACACATGGTTGGGTCCTGCATAGGCTGCCAAATGGTGGAAAATTATGTCATCCTTGGGCTAAATATCCTTAAAGGCATGCATGTTGAAGGCAAATCGACAAGGAAGTATGAAATACCATTTCTTATGTGGATCTAATTGTGGTGGGCACTTGTCTTGCATACATGGACTCTTTGGGAGGCATCAAAATCTGTGGGTAGATACTTAGATCCTCATTTAGTTGAGATACGATTTGACTCTTGGGCATTTTGTTGACATACAAGGGATTTTAGAGACGGTTGTCATAAAGTTGCTATAAAGTGATTGTTGGGTTGACAATGGGTTCTCTGGAGAGGACCTTTGCTTAGTGATGGATCTAAAGTTGTGCCTTGGGGGCATCTTATCAAGGATGAAATGCCCCTTTTAGATGTCATGACATCATGATTCTTCAAAAAGCTTTGTTGTTTGTGGGAGTGGTGAAGACAATATTGGCAGATGGCTTTGGCAAGGGTTCCCCTTTGGATGTCTTGGCAGAAATTAAGGGAACCACCTCTCCTCCTTGTTTCATCGACTCAAATGTTGGAAGAGCAAAGTTCCAACACAGATCATCGTCGATGTCATCAAACACCACTACCATCTGCCACATGGTCTGGCAAGGTGAAGGTGATGAATCTACCATTAGCAAGTCGATCAATGACATCGAAATGCTCTGTAGATGGGAGTTGTTGTGGCACAAATGATTGTTACGAGTGTTATGTTTAGATGATCAGCTACGTGAGCTGGGATAACAAACGCGGGGACAACGTCTATTATGAGATCTGAATGAGCAAGAATGAGGGCAAAGACTGTTACGGGAGCCATGACGGGAAGCACATGAGCGATGACCATTCCGAGAGCCACACCAACATTTATTGGAGGACGACATTACAATAGGAGCGCGTTGGTTATGCGACCATAAAACAGAGATGGGGAAATCTGCCTTATGGTGATAGATGGGGAATTTTTTGGGGGATTCAAAGAGCCACCATAACCGCTCCCTAACACCTCTATGGCCAGATATTTATGGCCAAGGGTCTTGAGGTTGCAATATGATTTTTCTAAATCAATGTCTTCGAGTTAAACTCGTTACACTAATTGGGGCGCGTCTTGCTGATTCGATTAGGAGACTAAGATCAGTGTTCGGAATGAGACTCTTTGGAAATCAATTGGTGGTTTTCAGCTTCTAGTTTTGGAGCCCTTGGCTCGGTTGGTGCATCATGAGGGGCAATCATCGGGCGAAATGAAAGTCGTTTCACTTGATGGAGGAGCTCGTGGCTTGCAGATTAGTCTCTGCTGCACTTAAAAGAATTTATGATGGGCTTGTAGTAGCATTCCCAAATGCAATCTGAGGGGGCCATAGGAAAGAGAAAAGATGTGGGAGGATTTGCATCATGCTCAGGCAAAATTCCAACATACATAGTGTGGTGATTTCAATGTCACCTTGATGGCTTGTGATAGGTTGGGGTTTCGTGGGGTGTAATCGTGGTTCAGAGGATTTTGGCATTATCATTAGTGAACTTTAAATGGAGGTTTTTGATGCTATGGATTGTAAGTATACTTGGTGAAACCCTAATTATAGATCCACCTCAGTCGCTTTCTCATGTTTATTGAGTTGATGCAACTCTTCTAGCTTGTTTTGGTGATATTGTCGAGATCAATGTTGGATCATACTCCTTTGTGCTGGGCATCGAGGGAAGATTATCACCTCTCTTTTTTAGATTTGAATGGTCATGGATCCTTGAGGATGAGCTCATGATATTGGTGAAGGACTTTTTAAGGGGCTTTCAATTCTATGGGTTTAGCAACATATAGAAAAACGATCTATTTGAAGGTTGTCAGAGGTCTACTTATCAACTACTTGAGGGATATCCGTGCTCAACGTATGCATCATTGTGAGCTGGCTCGAAAGGAGATGAAAAGACTAAGCAATCTTGTAGATGAGAGAACTCCGGATGATGATGAAAGGGAGGTACGGTGGAAACAACCGAACATTATCGAGAAAGAAGAAAAAAAAGTGAGATGGAGTGGAAGTACAAATTTGAACTAATGATGGTTTTTGGAGGGGGATGCAAACACAAATTTGTTTTATGCAGTGGTTAATGGAAGGAGGAGGAATTTGATACATTATATCGTTATTGGTGGGATCTGGCTTAACAATAAGCCTGATATTGGTTCGACTACGACTAACCATTTTTAGAGCTTTAGAAGAATTGTTGACTGCAACAGATGGTGCTAGCTTGGGCATTGCACTAGCATAATCTCATGGGACGAAGCTGAATTTCTTGTAAGGGATTTCAATTCATAGGAGGTTGGAATGACTGATTATGATTTTAATGCGGATATTTCTCCGGGGATAGATGGTTCCCCACTCCCTTTAAGAAATTATGGAATACAACAAAAGTGTTATCATGGGTTTTACTCATGGATCTCACTAACAAGTTCAGAAGGGCAAACTATGGTTTTGAATGGCTTAATAGGGATCATATCTTTCTGTTATCCAAGGAGGCGACAACTCGTGTTCATAATGTGTTGACACACACACACACACACACGTAAAGATCGGGTTCAGAATGATGCAATCCAAAGGAAAGTTGGTGTAGCTTCGATTGAGGATAAGATGTAAGAAAATCGCTTAAGGTGGTTTGATCATTTGAAAGGAGGTCGTCTGATGCACCTGTTAGGAGATGCGAATTTTGGGATGTCAAACCATCTAAGAGGGGGTGAGGAAGGTCCATGGAGTGTTTGGAATGAGACTATATGAAGGGATCTTATTTTTTTTGGATCTAAGTTCGAGATTGACCCAAGATAGATTTGAATGGAGGAAAAGAATCCATGTAGCCGACCCTACTTAATGCGGGGAAGGTTTTCTTGTTGTTATCAAGGTTGCATAAAGCAGTGGCCATTATTCGATCGGTGGGGTCACTGACTAAGGATTAATTGATAGTCAAGCGACTAATCGGATATAGTCGGCGACTCGGCGATTAGTTGATTTTTATTTTTTAATTATTTTAAATATATAATTCTTTTTTATACGTATATTCTTATATATTTATAAAGATTTGTACATTTTTTATACTATCATAACGAAAAAAAAAGTAATTGACTTTAAATATAACATGAAGCACATCAGAACAAGTTTGCTATTAAAAAAGCTCTATGTAAAAGTCGACCGATTACTCGGGTTGACCGACTAGGCCTAGTCGAGTCGGCTACCCACCCTAGTCGGTCTAGTCAGCCGACTTTTACAAGTTTGGTTGTTGTGTGCTTCTGCCTTTTATTTTATTGTCGTAAAAGTTCTTGTTGCTCGGTATTGGAGTGCCCTCGACCAGACTATCTCCCCTTTATAGTCTGTCTTCATTTTTTTGACGGCCTTTATGTGGGAAAAGGATTTGTTGTTGTTGTTATTGGTCTTCTAAGGAGATTATGCAAATGACATAGTCATGGCAAATGAAATCATTGCAGATGTGAAGTGACATTTCATGGCAAATGAAATCATCGCAGATGTGAATGACATTGGATTAATGGTTTTCTTTGGAAGGTGGATTTTTTTGGACTTTGATTGTGTGGATTGGAATTTTATTTGAGCGTCTTGTCGAGTATGGGTTTCTCTAATATTTGGATTACTTGGATGAAACAATGAGTCACTTCAACTTCATATTCAATTTTAATAAAAAGTCACCAAAGGGGTTTCTTTCAACCCCAGATGGGGTTAGGCCACATTGCCTTCTGGCTCCATTGTTGTTTGTACTAGTGGGTAATCAGTGACAATTATGACAAATTTGGCAACATGGGGTGGCATTTGTGTTGGTTATAATGTGGTGGAGTTTCCATTCCATTGCTTAAATATGTCGATGATAATTTTTTCTTTGTGGAAGGCGGCATGGATGAAGCGAAGAGGATCTTTAGGGTACTTGAGATCTTTGGTGACATCTCCGACGTCATGATCAGATCATACAAAGTCGGCTTTTATGTCATTTAGGTTTAATATGAAGGAAGATGAGGCCTATGGAGGGGTTCTTGATTACCAAGTGGCGACTATACCAATTTCCTACCTTGGGCTTCCATTGGTTAGCAGGCAGTTGAAGTGGACAGATTGGATGCCTCTTATGGAGAAATTCGAGAAGAAGCAAGCGTGCTGCATCCTATCTATCGAGAGTTAGGCTTTTGCTTCCTCTCATAGTCTCATGAATGTCCTCTCACATTGCCGATTTTATTTCTCTAGGCGGCACTTGCTTCCTCTCGTGACTGTCCTCTCGTAGTGTCGGGGTGAGAGAGAAGCTGGAGGCTTTGATGCAGGGATTTCTCTAGGCTGCGACCGTAAGTAATCCTATTGGATCTCGCTTGTGGAATGAAGGATGTTTCCATGTTAGTTGATATTGGGGACTTGGAGTCTACAGACCTAATGAGATGAACAACGTGCTTCTAACCAAGTGGATTTTGTGGATACGGATTTAGATGCATCTACAGTTTTTGGCGTAGCCTAGTTGTGAAGATGAGCACCATTCAATTGCTGTCAAGTTTCTGGAGGGGATTTGCAACGCTCCTCCTAAAGTATATAAGCTGATGAGGCCCGTCATTGAATTGACTCTCCTTAAAATTATGGAAGGATGATTTCATTGAGGATTATGCTCTTTGTGGTCGTTTATCTAGATTATACACTCCAGTGGATAGTCAGGATATAGCGTGGCTGATGCTTGGTCTTGTGGTATGGGTACCTACTTTTGCTGCTTGGTCTAGTGGTATGGGCGCCTACTTTTGCCTCTGCATTCTCAGAGCAAAGAATGCATGATTTCCTTGGCATGATTGGAGGGCTTGGACTTGAAAGAGAGCCCGTTGGATGGGGTGGAATATTAAATTTGGTGTGATGGGAATTTTCTGATCCTGAGGGCCTATAGGGATCAGTGTTGTAAAAGTCGCCCGACTGGCCCGATTAGTAGGTCCGACTAGTCTAGTCAGTGGGGTGGCCGACCGAGTACCGACTAATTCCGACTAGGTACACTAATCGACCAATTTTCGCTCGGAGATACCACATTTTTTTAATGTTTTACTTTTTTTATAAGCAAACTTAGTATAATATGCCTAATGTTTTATTTAAATTCAATATTTTCTTTTATTTTATTATGGTAGTATATAAATGTACAAAATCTATGTAAATATATGTATAAAAATGAGTTATATATTTAAAATAATTATAAAATTCAAAGTCGATTAAAGTCCGACTAAATCCGATTAGTCGCCCGACTGCCGATTAATCCTTAGTCAGTGACCCAACCGACCGAGTACCGACTACCGACTTTTGCAACCTTGATAGGGATTTATAAAGTATCATCTACCTTGGTTTTTGACCCTTGTGATTTAACACGAGACTGCAAGTTGATACAGGAGCTGAAAATACCATTATGTGTATGTGTTTTCTTTTGGTTTTTAAGAAGGGAGATGATGCCAAAGAAAGTTCACATGATCAAGCTGCTAAGAACCACATACGTGGATTGTTCATTATCTGCAGACGGTGCATAAGATATAAATCCTTTAACTTTGACCTACGAGTGGGCTGTCGAAGTACAGTGCAACATGGACATTGATTGGGTGGACTCGTCAAGGAAAAACGGGTGGTTTTGGGAATCTTTTGTGGGTGCTAGCACTTGGTTACATAATGACAACTCTGCCATGATTTGGACGATTTGGCTTGCTAAGAATGTGGCATGCTAGCACTTGGTCACATAATAACCGCTCTGTGCCATGATTTGGATGATCTGGCTTGCTAGGAATGTGTCGATTTTTAACAATGAGCATGCTCGAATTCTTGTTGATCATTCTCTTTGTGGATATGTAAAATTTTGACATTATGTATAGAGTGGGGTTTGCACCAATTTGGATCGACACCTTTTTTCCCCTTAAAAAAGGTATCATTGTTTAGGTCAGCTGATGCACTGGTGAGGAGATGCAAGTTTTGGGATGTTGAGCTGGCTAAGAGAGGGCAAGGAAGGCCCAAGAAGTGTTGGAATGAGACTATATGAAGGGTTCTTAGCTTTTTTGGATCTAAGCCCGAGAATGACCCAAGATAGATCTAAATGGAGGTAAAGAATCCATGTAGCTGACCATACTTAATGTGGGAAAATGCTTGTCGTTGTTGAAAAAAGTATCCTTGTAAGTAATCTGTCTTTTGTTTCTTTTAAAATATATGCATGCTCTATACCTAACATGCATATGAAATGAAATATATTTATTTTGGAAGATGAAGAATGATTGCACGGTATGTTGGTTTCATTCTCTTTACATCTAAAAAAAATGCAACACTGTTTATTTGAGCTTGGCACAACCATGTAAAGGCTCTGTATCCTCCGGACAAGTTCCGATGATTATTAATAAATATCTAGACATGGGGTGTGCACCATCTCCTGTTCCCGCGATTTTTATCCTAAAAGGGTACCTAACCTTTTAAGTGCATATACGAGGGGTCTATTTGGTTAATGGGATGGGATGGGTTGGGGTAACCTCTTGTGAATAGTAGCGGTTTGGATGGTTATGAGGGTTAGAGAGGGTTGGAATAAGGAATGTGATGTGATGTCACATTGATTTGTGATGGAATTTTAACCCAGGAATGAAGGAGGTAAGGTAAACTGGGTTATCCCGGAGTAACCTGGAAACCAAAACGGACCCTAGAGCATTGGGCTCATTATCCACCAGGTAAGTTCCTACTGACAATAATAAGTACCTAGTTGTGACGTGGTTACTACGTTTTTTAATGTGGACTTCTATAGGAGGTTTCAGAAGATATTCTTTTTAAGTGCATATATAATATATTAGGGGATTGGCTGTTTACTGTGCGTTTTGTGCTTCTTATTAGCTAAAATTGGATGGCTGTCAATCTGCGATGTACTGTCATTTTGTTAGCCACATTTTTCAATCGTGCCATTGTAGGCCTTTTTCTATATTGCTTCATTTTTATGCAAAATGTTTCTTTTTAGTAACCAAAGGCTTGCTTTCATGTGTAATCTTTTTCCAGTATCTGGATGAAAACAAACAGCTGATTCTGGCCATTCTTGAAAATCAAAGTTCTGGGAAAGTGGAAGAATGTGCTGCGTGAGTATGCCATTATATTAGTTTTACTTTCTACTGCCTACAGCATTCTTATTCCTCATATTTATGTTGTCCACTTTAATTGATGACTCTGTCTAACATCCTTCTTTCGTTCATTACATGTATACGTGGTAAAATTGGCATTTGAAGATCTAGAACTTGGAACTTCAATTTGGTTTGCATCATCAATTTTTTCAGACACGGTGCTGACATTTGACAGGGAACCTAGAGTCTGTCTGGAGTTTAACTTCATACAATGTGACATTGGCCAAAACAGTGATTGAAATGTGCAGGACAAATGAAAACGGATGTTTGCTTTGAGGGGCAAACTCAGATAATATCTGTTGATCATTCTTGTAGAAGTATAGTTAGTTTATTGGGCAAGAGAATTTACACGGCCCTTGATATATTCCTTCCCTTTTATGTCCTGAATTGAAAAAGAGGCCATTTTGATATCATTGAGCCCATTCTCCCTCAAATATTAGAATCAAGGTCCACGTTGTGAATTTGCAACATTTGATTTTATGGTAGCATACATAAATGGTGGGTAGGTTGTCATCTTTTTATGCTTCACGCGTTTGTTTCTTATTATGTAGTCTTATCATGTAAAATATCATGCTATAGCTATTTTACTATATTGATGCATATCCCTCAGATATTTTCAAGAATTAATTGAAGGTCCCGTTTTTCAAGAATTAATTGAAGGTGATATTGTTTGGGATATCTTGTAAATTTATTCCATAAAATTAGATATATTCTTGAACGAATTTTATTGATTCAAACTTGTCCACGTTTTCCATTTTTCTGGTTAAGGTTAACAAGCTAGTTTTCTTTTGAAGTGTGTGATGAATACACGATGTTTAATAACTGGAAACTTATGTTAACTAACCCTTCATTATTCTGGAAGGGGCTACTGGAAACCAATGTCAATTAACTCTTCGTTATTTTTGGAAGGGAGATGATTGATTCTAAAGAATTCTATGGGAAATGTAACTTGCTATAACACATTTCGTAGATGAGCCGTAATGTGGAACATATTTTATAAATTTTACGATCTTTCAGTATTCCTAAAGAACTTCCGTCCTGATGTTCTTGTTAGGAAAAAAACGGTAAGTTGATGTGCAACATATGAATTCAACAGTTAACTTAGATGAGAAAGTTGTACATTGCGGAGGATGTAATGCATTGTAACTTTTTATTGTTTTATAGTTTAATATTTTAGCGGTGGATCCCAAGATCTGGGACGCCACCTTTCTCTTCAAAAAAACAAATAAACTTAGATGATAAAATTTGTTCCAGTCATAACTTAAAGTAAGTGCTATTATAAAGTTTGTTCCAGCCATGATTTATGTTTAAGTGCTGTAGATTTCTTTTTGAAAAGTAACAGTTCGATACATGCTGGTTTACATGCTTATATGCCCCGCTATTGAAGAGGAAGAGGCCACCATCAATTTATCCTTTTTACGGAAGTGGTGAGGAGGATGTACACTATCTCTTCTTCCCCTGCATGATGGCACATATGGTATGGAGAACAATGATAATTTCTTTGGTGGATGCTTTTAATTTCAATGGACTTTAAAGAAGCTTTGGGTAGTGGAAGGTTTGATGGAGGGATGCAAACTCACATAAGATACCAATCAAGTCAATCACTGGGTGAGTAATGCTACATGTAGAATGTTATGCGTAACATTAAGGCCGTATGCCGATACATGTGTGACACATGGTTTAAATCTGAGAGATATTTTGTAGAGAATGCAGTGCATAACATTGATGCTATATTTTCACGGTAGACGTGCTCTTGTATTTAGTTGGGTCTTAGTTGTACCTGTTATGTAATCTTTCTTCATCTGGTTAATAACATTATGATAGTTTGGTGAGTATCTCTCTTGAATTGTCTTTTGACACTTGAAAAAACGTACTCCATGATCACTTTGACTCTTCTGCTGTTAAAAGGAAAAATTGATTTCATGTTACTACTTTGCTTAGATCCAAATATACACTTTGAAGACGATATCCAAGTAGTAAATTGCTGGAAGAAGATTGAGGATATGAATGTTGGTCGTTAATGACTTTTTCCATGGATTCAAATGTTGGCGACACATTGATGTAACTTAATGATCTATTTTTCGATCTTTGTATTTTTATCTTTTTATTTATGTTTGTAAATCCAAGGGATGTATCATGTGGACATATCTTTTAGGGAAGGGTTGCATCTTTTATGAAGAGGTATGCTTCTTAAATGATATTGGATTTCTATATAAAGCCACCATCATGTGTAATGGAAGGAGTATGGACGAATATTATACATTTTTGGTTAACCATTACTTTGATATCCTTCTCCTTGATTGGATGTTTTCTTTTCTCAAACCATTCACTCCAATCCCGTCTCTTCTCTTTTTCTTCCCTCTTACACAGTTTGGCATGCTCATCCTCCCCCTCACCCCATTTCTTTCCTTCTCACCTTCGATTTCCCCCCTTAAAATTCCGAGCTGCATTAAGCACCTTTGAGTTTAATATCCCTCTCCCTTTTTGGATTCTTTTTCCATGTAAACCCTCCACTCCAACCATTCATCCTTTTTTTCCCATCTCACACAATTTGTGTGCTTTACCTCCCCATCATCTTATTTCTTCCCATCTCACCTCCAATCTTTTCTCCCCGAAAGTATGAACTACATTATGCATTTTTTCTCTCTCTGACATTTCTCATTTTGATACTATTGGAGTACCCTTTTTTCGAGATGTTAATGCCATATCTAGTAACATGCATTCATTTCGATGATACATGCTAAATGGGGGTGGGGGGAAGGGGGTATCTTCATAATACTTTGAAATGTATAATAGTATGGGAGTACATGCCATTGCTTTTGGCAAGTTTGCGACTTTTAGACTTGAATAGGCGGTAGAACATTGCAAGGATGTTTTTTATCCTTTGAGCTTGCTTCTCTCATGCCTACTTCTTACTTTACACTCATTCTTCTCTCTTGCTCATTTTTTTCGTGTATTTGTTGTCGGGCACCTTTCTTGACATGATCCATGATTTAGTGATTTACCCTTGTCCTATTTATTCTGTTTTTGGTTAATTTGTAACATGCTATTTTCTACCATCAATTGTAATTTGTTAGATTTACCCTTGTCCTATTTACCTTTCTTGACTATATATCAACCCTTGTCCTATTTACCCTTGTCCTATTTTCTACCATCTTATCCCTCCACATTGACTATATATCAACATTCTAAGTTAGATTAACCAACTTTTTGTAAATTGTAATTTGTTAAGTAATGATTTGTTAATGTAATTTGTTAATGTATTAGTATAACGCCTTCTTATGGATATATGAATTTTATGTTTCAACTTTTCCCAAACGGGAGGCGAAGATGAGTGGTGGTGGTGGTGGTGGGGGAAGCATAAGCGAGAGGGTTGCGAGAAGCAAAGGAATCACCATCGAGAAGGGAGGGCCACCAACAATCTGGGGAGCGAGAATAGTGCCTCTGGGTATTTCGAGGTGGAGGACTTGATCGGCGAGGGGTCGTGGAATCACCCGAAGGGGTGGAGGCGACCTTCGAAGTCTGCAAGTGGGGGACCAAGATGGTGTTTCCGGTGCGGTTGACTGACCATTTGTCTTTCTCTTGCTAGGCGGCAGAGTTTTTGCTGTGGAGGATCGTGTCACTTGCGGAAGGACTGCGGGGTAGGGGGTCCCTAGGCTAGGAAGATCACCCCTGAAGCTGTGTCCCTATTGTTGATGCGGTGACAACGTCGGAGTCTGAGAAAGTGGTGGCGCTTTTATCCACGACAAGTCTCATTGTCCTATTGTGGCGACTTATGAAAGGAACGGCATTGACATACCCCCTATTGGTCCTTGCGGTAGGGGAGAGTGACGAAGAAGTTTTGAGGCGATTCAGAGATGACATCATAGAGGACTGCTGTGCGTCAAAGGACTTTCATCGGAAGGGGAGAAGGGGTTGTGGTTGGAGCTTTGGAGCTGTGTCTACCATCGGAGTCCCGAGGCCTGGTAAGGTGGCGGAAATCATGCTTCCTAGATAGTAGTTTGGGGTGGGGGGGGTAGGGGAGGAGTGGAGACTATCGGTGGCAATAGTCTCGTTGCATTGCAGGAGGCTTGAGACCTTGTGGGGATTGTTGGTGAATATAGAAGTGGTGGAGATATGTGCTTATTGCCTCTAGTCGGAGGAGGGCTCGAAGGTTGTTATGGTGATGCAGGGAGTCAAACCATCCTCCCGATCGTGTGTTTGGCTACGGATTGAAAAGCGATCTATGACAATATGGATCTCGGTGGTTGACATCGACGGTTTGCTGGCGATGGCTCCGACAAGCTTGAAGGAAGATCTGTGTGCTCTTTTGTTGGTTGGAAGGTTGGGAGCTGTTGCTCTTATGGGAGGCAAAGCATTTGCGTTGCATCCGTCGAACCATAGCGTTGCTTTTCGGCATCCAGATTCGACTACTCTTGGCTCCTTTGGGCAGGTTTCGAATACATGTTATGCTCAAAGCCATCTTTTAAATGGGAGGTGGATCCAAGTAGTGAGGTGTAACCTCCAAGCCCGAGTAAGAGACTATTGGGCCCCATGATCTCGGATATCTGGGTCAGGTTCTCGGGGTTGGTTTTTAACCCGAAGACGCCATGTGGGGTTTTTTGCTTCCGGTTTGGATTAACATGTTAGAGGAAACCTGATTGGAAGTCTTATTGGTTTACAATAGCTAGTGGTGGTGGGAGCCCAGGAAACCCGTGACAGTGTTCAGGTTGGAAGGTGGTGACTATCTCGCGACGATGACGGTTGTTTCTTATGGGTCGGTCGATCCCCAGGGTGTAGAGGCGATGAACCAAGGGAGGTTTGGGAGCTCTGGTGGGGCATGACTTTTGATGCGATTGCCGACGGAGGGGGCCTCGTGGGTTTCGACCTAGGAGTGAGAGCGATTCTGATGAGGTGCGTGATAATCCCTCCTCGCCATGCAAAGTAGGGGGTGCTTGCATCCTTGGTTTGTCGGAGAAGCCTCAGACTGTCCCAACATTAGCTGGGCATGTCCAAGATATTCTGAAAAACCTTGTGTCTTTCTCTAGATTGCGATGATGCATGAACCCATTGGATTGAAAAACAAGAAATTTTGAATGCGAGTTTGAAGATGGGCTATGGGGAGGTGTTCTCTCGTCGGGGAAGGAAGTGACTACAACGGGCGGAGACCTGTGTGAGGGGTATGCCCTGACAGGGGTAGGTGCAGATTATTTGGATGTGGCTGCTGACAACGCGGAGGCACAACAAGAAATGAACCATTGACCACGAATGTTACGAGGGAGGTAGTAGAGAGGGATCTTGAAGTGGTGATAGCTGCGAGAGTGGGGGTGTTGATGGCGGGGATTAACCCCTCGGTCAACCAATAAAGCTTCTATCTTGGAGTATAAGGGGCCTAGGTTAATCAGAGAAGCGATTGGTTGTAGACTCCATGTTGGCTACGCGGTCGATTGACGTGGCTTTCTTGCAGGAATCCAAGATCGAGTCATGGGAGTCTGTGCATTGGTGTTCCACTTCGGGTCCTCGTCTAACGGAGTTCAGAGCTGTTCCAACGATTGGGAGCTCATGGGGGATCGTTGTTGCTTACAAGGTTGCAAAATCGGTTTTCGGTTGGTTGGGTCACTGACTAAGGATTAATCGGCAGTCGAGCGGCTAATCCGGTTTAGTTGGGCTTTAATAGGCTTTGATTTTTTAATTATTTAAAATTTATAAATCATTTTTCTACATATATTCTTATATATTTACATAGACTTGTGCATTTTTTTATATTATCATAATGAAAGAGATGAAGTAATTAGATTTAAATAAATTATTAAGCATATTAGAACATGTTTGCTATAAATGAAAAAAATAAAATAAAATATGGTATCTCCAAGCAAAAATCGATCGGTTAGTCCGAATTAGTCAATACTCAGTAGGGCATCCCATCGACTAGACTAGTCGGACCTACTAGTCGAGCCAGTCGGGGGACTTTTGCAACAATGGTTACTTGGAACAAGGTTACAAGGGCATGTTTGACTTGTTGGATGGGTTGATCTTGACTCGCCAGGTCTCTGTTTCTATGGTGAGCAAAGCAGATAGCTCTCGCTTTGTGGTCACATCTATCTATGGTGTGGCGGGGTCTTGCCCAAACATGGTGTTGTGGGAGGAGCTGCGAGAAGTTAGGAAACGGTTTCCGAAGATGGCCTTGTTGGTTGGGGGCGGGGGTTAACTTATTCGTTGAGGTTGTGGAGGAGTTAACGCTGGAGGTTCTTGATGCGGCAAACAGTTGTTATACGTGGAGGAGTTCCTCGTCTCGGTCGCACATTAATCGGTTTTTTTGTCCATTGGGGCGTTGGAAATGTTCAACCTGGATGTTGTCATTTTGCTGCCTAGATTTTGCTTGGATCACATCATGTTATGCTTGTATTGTTGCGACAATAGAGGCTCATCGTCAGACTTCTGGTTTGAGCAGTGTTGGTTGTTGGAGGTCGATTTTCGTGATATGGTAACTTGTTCTAGTCGACTTTGGAGATGAAGGGATCAACCATGATCATATTTGCTTTGAAGTTAGCGACTTCTAGTCTCAAGCTTGGGGGCTTCAAGAGGGACTAATGCAAGGAGCGAGAGTTGAGGAGAAATCAGACGCAAGAGGAGTTGGTGAGACTGGACTTGGTAGAGGATGTCAGGGAGCTAGACGATGAGTTGGTTAGTTTCGGGATGGTACATAAGATCTTGGAGGAGGATATAAGCAAGAATTTGAATGGAGGCGATGGTCGCGACAGAAATGGTTAAAGGAGGGGCTGGCTAATAAAAGGTTTTCCCACTCAGTGACTAGCGTTAAAAAGAGGATAAACATGATTCATTCGAGGGAGGACTTCTTGAAGGCTTTCGACTACGACGACTGGCATCTTCTGTGGGCATCCTTGCACAGATGTGGCATTCCTGATAGATGGATTTCATGGATGAAGAGGTGTGTCACGACCGCTTCTTGTGCAGTCCTAGTGAATGGGCAATCAGAGGAAGGTACTTTCAGCTGTAACGCAAGGTCCGATATGGCTACATGCTGGAACCGCTTCTTTTTGTGCTCGTTACTGACACCTTAACTGTCATGGTTGACCGTGCGGTTTCGAGGGGTTTCTGTAGTCGCTATTCGAGGGAGGACTCATCCATCCATATTCTCAACTATGCAAATGACATGATACTTTTTGCAGAGGTTGGTGCTACTAGTTGCATGGGTTTGTCTGTTATTTTGGACATTTTTGGTGATGTTTTTAGGCTTAGGTTGAATAGGGGAAGTTTGAGTTTGTTCCTTTTGGGCTGGCAGATGCGAATATTGGCTTGTGTACGGGCTGGTTACGGTAACTAGGCAGGAGTTTGCCTTTGCATTACCTCATCGTACCATTGATGGTTGGTAGGATGCGTGCTGCTGAGTGGTTGCCAGTCATCGAGAAGAGGAGCTGGAGCTGGCTGGGTGCGGATGCCCTCTGTCTTTTCTACTATACCGATCTTCTTGTCATCTAAATTGGTGCTTGTGAGGGTGAGAAAGAGACTTGAGTCCATCATGCTCGTCGTCGTCAAGGCAATCACATGGGCTTCCTTTGGTGGATTGGAAGGCGGTTTCTAGCTCGAATGAGGATGGAGGACTTGGCGTTTGGTGTTTGGAAGAAATGAATAAGGCACTAATGGGCAAATGTGTTGCCCATATCTGGGGTGATTGTGATATCCTGGTATGTGGCTTGGTCTGAACGTT
This sequence comes from Ottelia alismoides, assembly GCA_037367405.1. NCBI lineage: Eukaryota > Viridiplantae > Streptophyta > Magnoliopsida > Alismatales > Hydrocharitaceae > Ottelia > Ottelia alismoides. The sequence continues at coordinate 214,897 of JAZKJV010010138.1, forward strand.
GTATGTGTCCATACTCTCTTTCTCGGGTCCCGAGGATCTTGGTTTGGCACTTTCCTACTTCTGGAGAGGTGTTTGCAGTTTGGTGCATGAGTTTTGGCCATTCTTGAGATCGGTATTGGGGGACGACTCTGGTTTCAAATTCTGGGTTGATGATTGGAGTGAGGGTGAGGCTCTGTTGGAGAGATTTTCGAGGTTCAAGGCGTTGACGACGAATCCGAATGGCTCAATGGTGGAGGCATGGGGTGCGTCTTCATTTTTCCCGCGTTTCAGATTGGAGCTTTCTGATCCACGTCTGGAGGAGCTTTTGGTCTTGCTTGAGGAGCTGGAGAGCATGGTTGGGCCCACTAATGACCAAGGTCTCAAATTTTGATTTCGGTCACCAAAATCGTAATGAAATTTCGACTGAATTTTGGTGAAATTCAACAGAAATTTTGGTCTTTTCGTTCAGTTTTTGAACCAGGGACCCCAAATTTCGATCGATATATGCCATTACAGTCGAATTTCGGTCACCTACCGAACTCGAAATTTGATCGAAATTCAGCTGAATTTCAACGAAATTTGATCCCATGCTAACGACCATGACTGTTGGACCTGGTACGCCGATTCTTTTTTGATGGGAAAAGTGTATAAATCCTTGAAGGGGTCTTTGACCTTTGATCCTAGGGGGTGTGTGACGGACTGCAGACTTATATGGAAATGGAAGATTCCAGCTCATGTGAAGGTATTTCTTTGGCTCCTCGGGAGAGGAAGGTTGATGACCAAGGATAGATTTTCTAGACTCGTACCGACAGTGGACCCAGCGTGCCCTCGTTGCTTGGGGAATAATGAGGATACTGACCATGTTTTCTTCAGTGTTGGGAGCTCCATGGTGCACTGGAACTTGTTGGGTTGCTGGGGAGTTACCCATGGCTGTGTCTCAAGCCTCTGGAACTCCATCGGGGCAAATTGGATTGACATGAAGAACGAGACATCATAGTGTTTGGCTTCGATCTTGGTATTGTTGTTGGCCAGAAATGGGTGATCTTTCGGCATGAGCATTTCTACACGGAGAATGTGGTGGCCTATGCGAAGGCCATGCATGAGAGCTAGAATTTGTAAAGAAAACTTATACTATACATCCTTAGTCTTGTCATATTTACATATAGGAACTAGTAGAAACTATATTTTTGAACTTATTTGATTATGATATGTTTTGACACGATTCTTTAATTTTGTCAACATGCCTTCGGCCATGGTCTCAACTGTGGATTCCAATTTTATTTCATCTAATATCGAAAAAGGAATATCTAAGAATTTTATTTATAGTTTATTGGCATTCTTGAGAATTGTGGACTTGACTTTAAAAGTTAATATTTTTTCCAGAATTGACGTTTAGAATGCTCTTTAATAAGTAAAATAATATATAATTGCATACTTGTTCGCTAAAGAGATGTAATTATGATGCTTGACTTATACCACATAATATACAACATGCTAAAATAGGGGTACGTCTTAAAAATATATTATGCAACACTTTTTATAGTCGAATACTATTGCCTACATATGACATGCCATATCGTATGTGTCTGTTAAGGCAGGGATGATTGATGTGATGATAAGGAGACAAAACTCCAGGAACTATTATTGATGAGATACATTAATCCTAATTTGTCAGTGTTAATATGCCTTGAATCCTAACCATCTGACTTAGGTTGAAGAACCTTGTATGCACCCCTCCCGCCATACCACACCCCAACAAGATGGGGGTCTCGCTGCTCGGTTTGCGAGATTGAGGGGGGTCTATGTGGGAGCAATAGAGCTCCCCCCTCACGAAGGTGTGGGGTAGTGCCCTCAACGATTTTGATCCTAGGGGGTGTGTGACGGACTGCAGACTTATATGGAAATGGAAGATTCCAGCTCATGTGAAGGTATTTCTTTGGCTCCTCAGGAGAGGAAGGTTGATGACCAAGGATAGATTTTCTAGACTCGTACCGACAGTGGACCCAACATGCCCTCGTTGCTTGGGGAATAATGAGAATACTGACCACGTTTTCTTCGGTGTTGGGAGCTCCATGGTGCACTGGAACTTGTTGGGCTGCTGGGGAGTTACTCATGGCAGTGTCTCAAGCCTCTGGAACTCCATCGGTGCAAATTGGATTGGCATGAAGAACGAGACATCATAGTGTTTGGCTTTGATCTGGGTATTGTTGTTGGCCAGAAATGGATGATCTTTCGGCATGAGCATTTCTACACGGAGAATGTGGTGGCCTATGCGAAGGCCATGCATGAGAGCTAGAATTTGTAAAGAAAACTTATACTATACATCCTTAGTCTTGTCATATTTTTTGGTTATAAATGGTTAAGCAAGTTCCATTAAATATACATATAGGAACTAGTAGAAACTATATTTTTGAACTTATTTGATTATGATATGTTTTGACATGATTCTTTAGTTTTGTCAACATGCCTTCGACCATGGTCTCAACTGTGGATTCCAATTTTATTTCATCTAATATCGAAAAAGGAATATCTAAGAATTTTATTTATAGTTTATTGGCATTCTTGAGAATTGTGGAAATGACTTTAAAAGTTAATATTTTTTTCCAGAATTTACGTTCAGAATGCTCTTTAATAAGTAAAATAATATATAATTGCTACTTGTTAGCTAAAGAGATGTAATTATGATGCTTGACTTATACCACATAATATACAACATGCTAAAATAGGGGTACGTCTTAAAAATATATTATGCAAAACTTTTTATAGTCGAATACTATTGCCTACATATGACATGCCATATCGTATGTGTCTGTTAAGGCAGGGATGATTGATGTGATGATAAGGAGACAAAACTCCAGGAACTATTATTGATGAGATACATTAATCCTTATTTGTCAGTGTTAATATGCCTTGAATCCTAACCATCTGACTTAGGTTGAAGAACCTTGTATGCACCCCTCCCGCCGTACCATACCCCAACAAGATGGGGGTCTCGTTGCTCGGTTTGCGAGATTGAGGGGGGTCTATGTGGGAGCAATAGCGCTCCCCCCTCACGAAGGTGTGGGGTAGTGCCCTCAGCGATTTTTTTAATAAATGGTTTTATTTGTATTCGAGTATATGGATACGTTTGTTTCAAGGACCCATCTGTACAAGAGTAGTATATAAACTCCCATGTACTTTTTTCTTTCTCCACAAGGAAAACCAATCGTCGTCGCCCAAGGTTATAGCCTAGTTACGGGTGAACCTTGTAAAATCCACTTGTTTACGTCTTGCTTGATTGATCCTGTTTGTGCGTATTTTTTTGAAACTAAAACGGGTGAACTCCCCTTGTGGGGGTCACCGCCGGAAAATTCTCATTTAAAAGAGTTTAGAGTACATTATCGTGAGAGCCAGAAATTATAAAGCGCGTTACAATGAGTCATTACATTTTCGCTATAAAACCTCTGGTTTTTGAAGATCAATTCGTTTCGTTCGACCCAAATGGCCCAGAGATTCTGTTGTCCCATCGCCCGCCACCCAAGGCAGTCCAATGCCCTAAATGTTGGTTTCGGTCACCATTTCGGTATCAACCAAAACAAAATTTCGGTGAAATTTCGATCGGAATTTCGGTCGAATTTCGATTTCAACTGGATATCGATATTCGACAGAAATTCGACCGACTTTCGCTGAAATTTGAGGCCATGAGGCAGTCCAACCTCTCTCCAATCTCGCCCAAACTGGTATTTGCTTTCGCGATTTGCAACAAACTGGTATTAAAGCTTCGAGTTCCGTCAGGATCATAAAAAAAGATGGCGTCTCACAATTTGAAGATTGTGAAGTTCATAGGGAGGAATGATTCAATCTATTGAAGATCAAGATGTGTGCCCTTCTGAAGTAACATGGCATCTGAGCACCCTTGGTTTAGGGGAGGGCGAAGGCACTCGAACCCTCCGAGTTGACGATGCAAGAGGAGAATGCGCACTCGACGATCATAATGTATTTGGCTGATGAGATCATTGCGGAAGTCGCTAATGAGAAAATCGTGACTAATTTGTGGTTGAGACTCGAAAGTTTATAAATGACGAAGTCTCTGACCAACAAGTTGTTGAAGCAATGTCTATTCTCTCTCCACATGTATGAAGGTACATCTCATAAAGAACATCTAGATTGCTTAAATACATTGTTGATGAATTTAAGAAACATGGAGGTTTAAGATTGAAGATGAGGATGCTGCGTTGATTCTGTTGGTTTCTCTTCCGCTTTCATATGAGAATTTTGTTCAATCGTTTTTTGTGGGAAGAGAATCGATAACCCTAAGGGCTCGTTTGGTTGGGAGGTTACCCCCCCCCCCCAATTTAGGCTGGTTACGCCCCAAACCCCATATTCCTAACCCACTCCCTTCCCATCAAAAAATTTTTATATAATACCATCATATCATCAAAAAATCATAAAATACTCAACTTCTACTCACTATTCCAAACTTCAATACAATCACATCACAACAACTACCCACTTTTTCAAATTTCCATACAATCATATCATAATAACTACCAACTTTTTCAAATTTCAATACAATCACATCACACAAACCCTCTCAACCCTTAACCCACCAACCAAACACACTAACACAAAAATGGGTTATCCTCCCCCGGATAACCCACGAACCAAACGCACCCTAAAGGAAGTTTGCGCGAGTTTGCATACGCGTGGACTTCGGTAAATGGCTAGCGGGAAGAATGACTCTAGTGCTGCAGGTTTGGTTATGAATCATGGAAAGGGTTATGCCTGTTCTGGCTACACAAAGAAGGGAAAGTAGAAGTCCAAGTTGGAGAATCACAATTCTAAGGACATCAACAATTACTCAAGGAATATGGACATTGGAAAAAGGACTGTCCGAAGAAGAAAGGGAAAGTCACGGTTGCTGCGTGGCTCAAGGAGGCGCATGTTTTGAAGATGATCTGGTTCTCAACGTCATGGACTAGAAGACGACAGATAGCACACTGATTCTTGATTCATACTGTTTTTACCATCTGACTCCCAATAAAGATTAGGTCTGCACCTATGAGAAGATAGATGGTGTAAACGTCGTCACAGGGAATGATGCAACATGCAAGATTGTAGGGATCAACTCTGAAGATCAAGATGTATGATGGTGTCGTGAGGATGGTGATAAAAGTATGCCATGTTACTAATCTGAGGAAGAACTTGATATCCTTTGGAGTCTTAGACTCGAAATGATATATATTTACCACTGAAGGTGGAGTTATGCAGGTTGCCAAAGCTGGGGTGGTTGCCATCAAGGACAAAAAGCAGATGGTCCTTTATGTCATGTATGGATCCAATTACAGGTTCTGTTGCAGTGGCATCCCAAGTCGTGAGATCAGAATCAGAATTGTGGCATATGCGACTGGGACACATGAGTCAGATGTGGATGGATATCTTCAGTTTGAAGGGTCTCATTGGGGATCTGAAGGGATCTAAATCGGAGTTCTGTAAGTATTGCGTGTTCGAGAAACAACAAATGAAGCAATTCGAGAATGTTACATTTGATGAGAAGTCCATGCTTTACTCGAGTGGTGAGTCTGTTGATGCAAGGGATAGGTGATGATGAGCATGAACATGTGGAGTTCGAACTGACACCAAGTAGTGATCACGTAATTGATCACACCACTCCTGATCAGACTGTTGCTGAATTGCTTGATGCTGAACAACCAAAGGAGAGGCAATCAAGTGTTCAACCCCGTAGGGAGATACATCTGTTGTAGAGATACATATTTGAAGACATGTTTGCATTTGCACTACAGGTTCCAGAAGAGACAGTCTCCAGAGCCCTCCACATACAGGGAGGCTATAATAGAGGCATAATCTCTATAGTGGATTGCTGCTATGTGTGAGGGGATGGAGTGTCTTCTCAAGAGTCAAATGTGAGAGCTTGTCAAGTTACCAAAGGGGAGGAAGGTCGTTGGATGCAAATGTGTCATAAAGAAAAGGACTTGAATCCTAGGCAGTGAAGGCTTCAGATACAAGGCACGTCGAGTTGCGAAGAGTTATGGTCAGAAGGAAGGTGTGGATTACAACGAGTAATTCTCTCCCGTTGTAAGATATACATCCATCATGGTGCTACTAGCTCTTGTAGCGCATCGATACTTGAAGCTGGAGTAGTTAGATGTGATAACAACTTTCTTGCATGGTGAACTCGAAGAAGACATTCTTGTGAGCCATCTAGAGGGATTTACATTTCAGGGCAAGGAAGACTATGTGTGTAAATAGAAGAAACTCTTGCATGGGCTTAAGTAGTCTCCCAGGTAGTGGTACAAGAAGTTTGGCAGCTATATGACTGATCATGGGTTCAACATGAGCCCATACGATTGTTGTGTTTATCACAATAAGGCGGAGGATTGGTCCTTCATCTATCTGTTACTGTACGCCGACGACATGCTAATTGCTGCTAAGAAGAGAACCGTAAATGATATGATCCTTAGTTTAGTGTGACATGAAGGGCCTTGGTGCAACACATACGATTTAAGGATGGAGATCTTTTAGAGATCGTACATAAGGGAATCTTTTCTTATCTTAGAAGAACATTGAGAAAGTTCTAGTGAGATTTGGGATGTCTACAACCAAGCTTCTTGGTATTTCATCCATTGCAAATATTCATCTTTCAGCTTCTTTCGCACCTCATTCAGACATATGGATTCTTGATTCATGTTGTTCTCACCATAACACATGGACGGGTCCTTCATCTATCTATTACTGCATGTTGATGACATGATGATTGTTGTCCAAAAGAAGAGTACCATAGATGTGATTTGAAGAAGTTCCTTAGTTCGGAGTTTGACATGAAGGACCTTTGTGTACCAAAGAAGATTTTTGGGAAGGAAATCATTAGGGATCATGCATAAGGAAAGCTCTTCTTATCTCAGAAGAGCTATTTTGAGAAAGTTCTAATGAGATGGAATGTTTACAACTAACCTTTTGATATTCCATTTGCTGTGAATATTTATCGCTGTTTCTTTCGTACCTAGTTTAGACACAGAGAAGGAACACATGTACGTGGAGGATAGGCCTGGTGGGAGAGGTGCTTCGGATCCAGGCTTTGGTCTTTTCGATAACTCGGTGGAGGAGCTGAATCTGGAGGCTGTTGACGCAACGAATTGCAAGTATATGTGGAGGAATTCATCCTCTATATCGCGGATTGATCGCTTTGTTCTTTTAGTCGAGGCATTGGAGATGTTTAGTCTGGCAGATGTTACTTCACTTCCTAGATCGAGATCTGACCATACACCACTATGTTTGGACACATGCAGTGGCTGGGGTTCCTTGTCTTATTTCATGTTCGAGAAACGCTGGATGTTGGAGGAGGAGTTCTGCGACCTGATTGCATCCTTTTGGACGAGTTCGTAGGTGGAGGGTTCGGCTGCTACGAGACTGGCTTTGAAACTTGCGGCGCTACGTCGTAGACTCTTGGACTTCAAGAAAGAAAGCAGGGCTGGGCGAGATTTGAGAAGAAATCAGGCCCATGAGGAACTTAGGGAGGCTAGATTTACTGGGGGATGACATGGAGCTGGATGAGGACAAGTTATTAAGCTGTGGGGTGATTCAATAAATCTTGGAGGAGGATAAGAAAAGGTAGAGTGGAGACAAAGATCACATCAAATGTGGCTGAAGGAGGGAGATGCGAATATTAGATTTTTTTCATGTTGTGGCATAAGGAGGAACCTTATCCATTCGATCGAGGTTGGGGGCGTGGAAATACGTGGGGTGGTGGAGGTTGCTTGGGCGAGTATGAGCTATTTCAAGGGTATGAGCAGGCGGACATCACATAACGGCTAAAGGTGGCTGGGTCTAGGGGTAAATTCCATTTCGAATGAAGACACGGAGGAGTTGACGAGACCGTTTGGGGTGCAAGAGGTTCGTGAAGCATTGTTCGCTCTCAATCCAAATGGGTACCTTGGTTCGGATGGCTTTTTGATTTTTCTTCTATAGGGAGTTCTAGGATCTCTGGGCAAAAGAGATAATGACGGTGGTGACATGGTTTATGAAGGGAAATTGTGGCTTTGATAGAATCAACTGATCCCAAGGTTATAGAAAGCGGAAGTCAGAACTTGGTCAACGTGGTAACTGATTATGGATTAATCGGCAGTCGGGTGACTAATCGGATTTAGTCGACCACTAGTCGGGTTTGATTTTTTTTAATTATTATTAAATTATAAATCATTTTTTATACATATGATCTTATATATTTACATAGACTTATACATTTTCTATATAGACTTATACATTTTCTATACTATCGTAATGAAACAAAAGAAGTAATTGATTTTAAATATAACATTAAACATATTAGAATAAGTTTGCTTTCAAAAAAAACTAAAAAAACTAAAAAGAAGTTATGTAAAAGTCGACCGATTAGTCGGGTTGATCGACTAGGCCTACTCGAGTTGGCAACCCCTCAACTCGACTAGTCAGCCTAGTTGGCTGACTTTTACAAGCCTTGACTGATCCTTTCTTTTCGTGCTTCCCAAGAAAGATGTTGCTACTAAAGCGGAGGAGTACCAACCTATTGCCTTAACGAATGCCATCTACTTGATTACAATGAAGACTTTGTTAAACCGTTTGAGGGGAGTGCCAAGCGAGCTTGTGCCGTCGGTTCAGAGTGCTTTCCTCCTAGGCAGACAATTAATGAACACTGTGGTTCTTGCATCATCGATAAAGGAAGATTTGCATAGATGTAAAACCAATGGAGTGAAGTAGAAGGTGGATTTTTCCAAGGCATACACTTGTATAGATTGACACTTCATCTGAGCATCACTACACATGCACGGTTTTCCAGATAGGTGTACTACGTGGATGTAGAGGTGTATCGCGAATGCATCATGCATGATGTTAATCAATGGTCAGCCAAGGGTGGGGTTTTTCAGCTGCAACGGGGCATTTGACATGGATGTCCTCTTATACTCTTTCTCTCTGTTCTTGCAATCGATGCGCTCTCAATTATGATTGAATGCAAGGTCAGGGGGGAATTTTGTAGAGGGTATTCAAAGGAGGATATCTCAATTCCCATTCTGCAGTATGCTGATGATACAATCATTTTTGCGGTAGGGGGTCCCTTGAGTTGCAAATGTATGTCAGCGATACTTGATCTATTGGGGACAATTTTAGGGTTGAGAATCAATATAATGAAGTCGGAATTCATACCTTTTGGCTTGAATGAGGAGGAGATTGTGAGTTGTGCGGATTGGTTGCATTCCCCACAGGGCCAATTGCTGTTACAATACCTAGGCATTCCTCTGGTGGCAGGAAATTGAGTATGGTGGATTAGCTTCCAGTGATTGAAAAGATGGAGAGGAAACTAGCAGGTTGGAAGTCGGTTTGCTTATCTAGAAGTGGCATACTTGTGTTGTTAAGGTCAGTGTTGTCCGCGATACTTATCTTCCTCCTATTGTCAAGGCTGCTCCTTGTCAGCATGAGTAGACTTGGGGGCATCATGAGCATGTTTTTCTGGTCCTTCTCCATGCAAACAAATGGCTTGTTTGGTTAGATAGAAGACGGTTACCTGTTCGAAGGATGATGGGGGCGTTGGTGTGCGCATCCTGGAAGAAACGGACAAGGTTTTTCTCAACAGTAGATTGTGCTTATCGGGCGAGTGCGACATCATGATTTGCAATACTATACGCAAGATCTATGGGTCCGATTGCTCCTTCCGCAGATCCAGAGAGTTAGGGATGGTGCCCTTATACTTCTGGCAGGGCATCTGTGGTGTGACACATGAGATCCATCCCTTCCTAAAACCTATATTTGGGGATGGCTTTGATTTCAAGTTCTTGATTGATGATTAGTTTGAGGGTGGAGCTTTAGGAGTGCAGTTCCCTCAGCTGATGGATTTGGCTACTAATGCGGAGGCCTTTTGGCTGAGGCGTAGACCAGACATTCGTTCTTTTGCCAATTTAAATCTGAGCTCTCAAATCAATGATTGGGGGAGTTGGTGATGCTTGAGGATCGTGAGAACGTGGTCGGGCCCACTGACGACCAAGATTGTTGGTGCTGGCGAGATGGCGTGCTTTCGGTAGGGAAGGCTTATAGAGCTCTAAAGGAACCTATGATCTATGATACCTGAGGTTGCGAGACAGACTGTAGGAGAATATGGAAATGGAAGGTTCTAAATCGGGTAAAGGTATGTTTGTGGATTTATAGAAGGGGCAGGCTACTGATCGGGGATCGCTTTGCAAGGTTCATTTAGATTGCTGATCCAGCTTGCTTACATTGTCAGGAGGAAGTTGAGGATACAGATTACCTTTTCTTCAAGTGTAGAAGCTCCATCGAGGACTGGACCCTATTTGGGAGCCATGCGATGCGTACCTATGATATGACGAGTTTCTAGGAATCCATTGGGGAGGCGGGGAGAGGCTCAGAGTAGCGGGCTGGGTACTTAGGTTTATTATGGGCTATTTGGATTGACTGGATTGGCGTGATATTTCGTCAAGATAGAGATTATGGTGAAAATGTGGTAGCACATGCTAAGGTGCTTGTAGAAAGTTGGAACTTGTAATATCTTGTTATCTTTTTGCCTATCTCTAGGCCTGTATTTATTTTTGAGGTGATAAATGGTGAAGTTTTTGGGCATACACCTTCACGGTGAAGGTCCTTTTTTCTTTAAAAAAAGGCCTATGGCTAGGATTACACAAAAAAGAAGACAACTGTTTAAACCCTTGGAAGGGTTTACAAAAGAAAACCTGCTCATCCACCTCTTTAATATCAGTGCCATGGCAAGACGGTCCAGGAAACTATCTAGCTGTGCTCGAGGTTGAAAAAATTCCTTTCCTGGCTCCCACCTGGACAACTTTCTCTAGGATTCCAGGACCACATAAATTTGTTCAGAGTGTTGGTAGCGGGTAATTAGTAATTACCTAGTGCGGTCAGAAAGCTATGTAATACGTCTGTATATGTATCTAATTTAACTTTCTATAGGGGTAGATGATGGCTTAAAACTATTCTATGTAGTGTTATAGGTTTATTACATTGAGGCGTTTCCTTTATTTTCCCGTCTATACGACGAGCCAAAATTCATCATTTGCTTGTGGATGGCTTGGGTCCAAATGCCGTTTGATTTGATTATCATCATTATTTGAAACCTCGAGTAAGTAATAAGTATCAAACTCAAAACCAATTGGTGATGAATCAATGGCAATAAGTGAAGGGGGATGACATCGACTATGGTTGGCTATTTTCCAAATGCACCTCAAGTTTGATCTTCTCTTGTTCCAAGATGTGGACAAATATTGGATTTCAATATTCGAGAATAGCCCATAGGCTTGTACATGTTGATAACACCGAACTTAAAATAATTGGCAACTGGTAATGCATCCACTTATTTTCTGTATTCGTGCTTCGATTGACCTCGTCTCCTCTCCTATGAAGTCACCATACGTGTAGAAATAAATATTTTGATTTTTTACTCATCTAGCTTTGTGAGGCACTTGGCGTCCGTTTTATTTCCTACAAAATGGAACAATACAGACACCCTTCATGTGGAATTACATGTAAAACAAAGGGAAATCAAGGAAAACTAAATGAACATCAATATAATATCACAATATTACACGGTTAACATTGACTGGGAGTTCTCATATCATGTGCCTTTAAAACTTTCTTAGATGGATTATCTGCCATTTCAGGCACCAAGCTAAGCTTCAAAGGAATCTTATGTATCTAGCTGCCATTGCAGATTCACAACCGCAAATGGCAACCATGGCTCAGGTGTGATCTCAAATATATTTCTTGTTATTTTGGATTTTGTATTAAGAGTCAAATTGAAAGAAAAACATCAGTTTTTATTGACATGCTATCTACTACTTAGAGTTAATGGATATATTGATGCTTATAGGAGCTCACATGATCTTGCGTTTTTTAATCGAACGAGATTGTAATGACAGATTGAATATCCAATGTGCTATAGCGTGAATTCCATTTTGCTCTTTGGCACATTTTTTTTACTTTTTTGTCACTTTTGTAAGTACCCATTAAATCTTCTGCAAGTAGTCATGGGAGCTGAACTTTTGGGGTAAGCAACAACAGCTACACTGAGGCAAATAAATGAGGGTAGAAAATGAGTAATTCATGTATTAGTTCAACTAGTAAAAATTTATATGTATTGTTCTTGGTTGTGGCATTCATGCATACTTGCAAAATAAGTCTAGGTAGGTAGTCCTCCAAATTTCTTAGATGCAATACAGGTTGTTAGCAATCTTGCCAGAGAGGTGAAGAAAAATGCTCCCAAAAATGACATTCTTAATGGAAGCGTTGGTAGCCTTTAATCTCATTTTGTTCCTGTTATAAAATATGAAGAATGCGGAAGCGGAATGATAAAACAAAGCTAAGAACAAGAAACATAGACATGGAAGACCATGATTTTACGTGGAACCCTACTCCGTGAGGAGCGGGATGAAACCACGGGAGAAGCCCTCAAAGGGGCGTGTTTCTCTATTGCTTTTCTCAATGAGTACAGGAGGTCTGGGGCTCCTTATATAGCCTCTCCAGAGCCTCCAAGTCCCACCACTAGACGATGTGGGACTAAACACATGGATGGGGGTAAATGGATCTTCTCCAGAATCCATTTACCCTGCTACAACTCAATGGGTGCATAACCAAATACTCCAACACTCCCCCTCAAGCTGGAGCATGCAATGCTCAGCTTGGACAAACGAAAATAAACTCAACTCAACGCTACAGGACACTACGGACAATATCAACCCAACGCGTATATTGCTGCAGTCGAGGACGTTGCTTCTCATGCCGTGCAGGTGAGGAGGACGAACGGGCTGGAGTGTGAGTCAACTGAAGACTCGGAATCTGACCATCGAGTCTGAACTTGCGCCTGAAGTCTCCTCGTCGGAGAATTGGGTCTCTCCCATCTGGCTCAGAGAATGGTGCACTGCTTTGGGTGTACCTATGATACCACATGAAAACTCTTGCCAACATGGCATAGGGAATGGTCCTCTGCTCTAGAGTCCCTATGGCTCACGGCCGACAAAAATAAGAATAATGATGGGGACCACAAAATTGAAGACCGCACACTCGTGCATGTCTGAAACTGAACTCTGAATCAATCGTCGAGTCTGAATATCCGCTGTAGAGTCTGAACAATCTGACCGGTCTGAATAATCTGCATCTGACATCTGAATCTGGAATCTGAATCAAGACGTGTGACTCTACATATACTCCCCCTTTCTCCCATACTGGTCGGAATGACATGGACGTCGACCAAGTTGGGAGAAGACAAAGAAAAATAGGGGTACAAAATACCAATAAGCCGTTCATATATTTGTCGGCTTTCAAAACAATTTTTTTATAAGCCGTTTGATTTTTTTATTGGCTTTTGCAACTCAATTTTTTTAACTGCGTACGGCTTTTTCATCTATTTTTTTGTACACACCCTTTTTTCACAACAATTTTTTTTCTTTTTTTTTGAAAAAAATCTCCTTATCCATTTTCTTTCAATGAGGCCCCTCTCCTTTTTTTCTTTTTCTTTTCCTTCTTTTTTTTAATATACTGCCCCACTCCTCCTTTTTCTTCAATCAGAATTTTTTAAAGCAGTCGAGCCCTTCCCCTTTTTTTTATACGGCTGAGTCAGCCTACTGTGCCTGCAACAAAGCAACCACTTGCCTGAACCGCAGCCGTCCTCCCAAAAAAGATTTTTTTTTAAAAATAAGTGTGCTCCCTTTTTAGGGTTCCCCATGAGGGAACCCCTCTCTGGAAAGAAAACGCCGCCGCTAGAGGGAGGTGCTCGCCTGGGCGCGAGAGGGGTTAGGGGGGGTTCTCTTTCTCTTCATTTCGTACGCCAGGTGGAAGGCGGATCGCCGCCGCCGCTTGGATGTCGCGCCATCGGCTGGGGTGTCAAGAGAAGATGGTGCAGCGCAGAACTGGAGGGCATGCCGCCTTCGTTGCGTGAGACACACGCGCCGCCTGGGGCATCGACGTCGCCTCGATGGAGTTGCGCGGCCCGCGCTTTTGATGGAGGTGTGCGATAGCGGCGTGAGATGCCGCCTGGGAGATGCCTGGGCGATGCGCGCGGGGTTGCTGGAGGCGTGCCAGGCTGCTGGCATGATCGGAGGGCTCGCGGCAGGAGAGAGCCGCCTGGAGAAGCGCGGCTGAAGTCTGCGCATTGGTACAGCAGCGCCGTCGCGTGCTGGGGAGAGCATAGGTGCGCGCCTGGAAGTAGGTGCTTGCAAGGACAGGGATGCGGCGCGAGGAGGTTGCCAAGGCTCCGTGGGTCTATCGCCGTTGGTGGTTGCGCGGCTAAGGTTGCTTCTCGACACTTTTGATCTGGAGATGTAGTTGCGGCTGATCTGAACCCTTGGCCATCGCCTAGGGTTCCGATGGCAGGAAGAGGCTGGAAGGAGATGTCGAGAAGACGGCATGGAATTTCCAGAAAATAGGGTTTCGTGAAACCCAAACAAAAGCAACTCTTCACAGATCTCGAATAGCATCAAATCTCGAATAAATCTAGAACATAAAACCGCGAGAATCGAACCCGCTCTGATACCATGTTATAAAATATGAAGAATGCGGAAGCGGAATGATAAAACAAAGCTAAGAACAAGAAACATAGACATGGAAGACCATGATTTTACGTGGAACCCTACTCCGTGAGGAGCGGGATGAAACCACGGGAGAAGCCCTCAAAGGGGCGTGTTTCTCTATTACTTTTCTCAATGAGTACAGGAGGTCTGGGCTCCTTATATAGCCTCTCCAGAGCCTCCAAGTCCCACCACTAGACGATGTGGGACTAAACACATGGATGGGGTAAATGGATCTTCTCCAGAATCCATTTACCCTGCTACAACTCAATGGACGCATAACCAAATACTCAAATAGTTCCGTCCCAAGTTCCCACGTTATGGAGACAAAAATTAGTAATGTTAATCTTATTTGTTTAAATTTCCCACATAATGGAGACAAATCAGTCAAAGTGCCATGGCAAAGGAATTTTCTTGTCACAGAGAACAACAATAGAGGCTCCTCTCCACTTTAGCCAGCCTGCATTTATTATATTAGTAACATCTCCCTCAATTTCCCCATCATGTTGCAAAATAGATCCTAAATATCTAAAAGATTCTCTCTTTCGAATGTTAACGTCACCAATCTTCACCTCGATTCCTTCACCATTGCTTCCATCAATGGTGCACTCCATATATTTCATCTTATCCCTACTTATACGAAATATTTTAAGTCTCCAATGCATGTCTCCAGACCTCAAGCTTCTCATTTACTCCATCTCTAGTCTCGTCAATTAACATAATATCATCAGCAAATAGCATACACCAAGGTTAACTCATCCTGAATGTGACTTGTCAACTCGTCCATAATCAAAGTAAAAAGAAATGGACTCAACGCTGATCCTTGATGTAAATCAATGTTGTTGTCAAAATATTAGTCTTCTCAGACGGGGTCCTTACACAGGATAAAGCCCTATCATAGATATCCTTTATGGGGATAATGTATAAGACAAGTACTTGTCTCTTCTCCAAAACTCTTCACAATATCTCTCGTGGACAGAATCATAAGCCTTCTCTAAATCAATAAAGATCATATGGAGGTTCTTCCTTTTAACTTTATACATCTCCATTGTTCTCCTCAGCAAATGGATGGCTTCAATAGTTGAGCGACCTTTCATGAATCCGAATTGGTTTTCTTTTACTTTGGAAACTTGCCTCAACCTTCTTTCGATCACACGTTCCCAAATTTCATAGTGTGACTCATTAACTTGATACCTCTGTAATTTGAACAATTTTGAATGTCTCCTTTGTTTTTATAAAGAGGTATCACGATATTCCACCTCGAATCCTTAAGCATTTTCTTGCTTCACCAAATAACATTGAATAGATTCGTAAGCCAAGTCAAACCATGCTCACCTAAAGCTCTCCATACTTCTACAGTGATGTCCGGTCCTACACCTTTCCCCAGCCTTATAACCTTCAAAGCCTCCTCTAATTCCTTTCTTT
The DNA here is from genome assembly GCA_037367405.1 of Ottelia alismoides. Lineage (NCBI taxonomy): Eukaryota > Viridiplantae > Streptophyta > Magnoliopsida > Alismatales > Hydrocharitaceae > Ottelia > Ottelia alismoides. The sequence goes on from JAZKJV010010138.1 coordinate 230,856, forward strand.
GTATTCGTTTATAACTTGCACGATTCAAGTAACTTTCACTACTAGCTAGATCGCCCAAAGTGGTCTCTCTATTTCCTTCCCTAATGAAAAGTTTATGGAAGTACTGCTCCCATCTAGTCTCTATATCCTTATGAGTAACAAGAACCATATGCTTCATTATTTAGTAGCCAAGACTTAACAAGATCGTTGAATCATAGTGGATGATTCGAAGTCCATTCTCTAATACCTGATGAAATGAAAAATTTAAATGGTAGAAAAATAGAGAGGATGTGAGGAAGAAGATTAAAATGCGTCCATCACTATATTTTGGTGGATAAAGCATGGAGATACGCAAGAAAGAGACATAAAGAAGAGAGCAGATATTAAGGAACTCCAATTTTTCTTATTGGAGGTTTGTAATTATAAAGTAAAATGAAAAAAAAGAAATTATTGATCCTAACCAACCCTAATTCGAGTCTATCAGCTACTCAACCAATTAAAGACCACATACATGCGATCTCGTCATTTTTAATAAAAAATACAAATGGTAATGAATTCAAATTAGAAATAATAACACTAATTAATTAGCGACTCTAATTTGGAAGGAATTAAAAGCGAAAACAAACCCTAATTTTCCAAATCCTAAATTTCGTCGTGATATCAATGAAGACAATGCTCGAAATGCATCAACAATGCCTGATGGCATGTTAACAATAATTGATGATGGAAGTGGGTTTGAGATTGGTCGTCGCTCCCATGATGGTGTTAGTTCCAACGGAAATGATATAGTGTTAGATAATAGGTTGCACGAAATCTGGATCTTGCAGTCGCAATAAATTTAATGTATTGAGTATATATTAATACATATTGTGCATGTTTGAAAATGACTCTTCCATCTCCATGGGGCGAAACTATTTCAATTTCTTCAAGCTCTTGTGCCTTAAAGGATCGTTAAATCGTGAGAACGATTTGGATTCCATGCTATGATACCACTTGATGCAAATGCCAATCCACTTATGATAGAAAAATAGAGAGGGTAAGTTTGAAATAGGAACACGCTAGAATGCAAGATTTTTGAGGAAGAACTACGAAGACGTGCACATACGGAGGAAGAACGGAGAGAGAGGGGGAGAAACCCCAAATTTTAAGGTAATTCAATATGTTCGTAAGCAATGACTGCTGACCTCGTTATATAGGTGAGTGGATAAAACGTATAAAATAATAAAAATGACCTAAAACCTAACAACCTTAACTAGACTCCTGAAATGACATTTTAAACAAATAAGTTACTCATATTATTTGAAAGGAAAAAAGGTGCGGCATTGTAAAGATGAGCCCCCAAAATCTGTATATTCACAAGTTTTAGTATGAGAATTGCAAAGAGCATGAATTTGTAGGATCTTGGTGAGTTTGAATGCATTTTCTACATATAACCTCTTGGCCTAGAAAATAACCCATCCATCGCTAGCCATTTTAC